>CM077228.1:19589320-19816820 GCA_039654775.1 Spinibarbus caldwelli | reverse complement strand
AAGGTAAATGGTGACTTATGTGTCCCCTTTAGAGTTTTTAGAGGTATTAGACAAGGGTGTGCTCTGTCTGGTATGTTATATAGTTTGGCGATTAAACCTCTGTTGAGAAAGTTTAGAGCAGAATTAAAGGGTGTAACGATTTCCTATTGTGAAAATGTTTTTAAATTATCAGCTTACGCTGATGATTTTGTAATTTTCATTTTATGAACAAAGGGATGTGAATAAAATGACAGGAATTTTAAGTGATTTTACGACTGTATCTTCGGCTAAAGTAAATTGGAAAAAAAGGGATGCTATCTTATTTGGTAAATGGCCGAATGGACAACCTGCTCTCTTAAAGTGGAGCAAAGATGGGTTTAAATGCCTGGGTGTATATCTGGGGGATGATATGACTGTTAATTTTTTTTTTGAAGGAGTAGAAGAGAAAATAGTGGGTCGTTTGAATAAATGGAAGTTTTTACTTTCCAATATAGAGGACGGGTTTTAATTATTAACAATTTGGCAGCCTCTACTCTTTAGCATTGGTTAACTTGTATTGATCCACCATTACTTTGAAAGGGATACTCCACACCAAAATGAAAATTTTGTCATTAATCACTTACCCCCATGTCGTTCCAAACCCGTAAAAGCTTCGTTCATCTTCGGAACACAATGTAAGATATTTTGGATGAAAACCGGGAGGCTTTGTGACTGTCCCATTGACTGCCAAGTAAATTGCACTGTCAAGGCACAGAAAAGTATAAAAAACATCGTCAAAATAGTCCATCTGCCATCAGTGGTTCATTCTGAATTTTATGAAGCGATGAGAATACTTTTTGTACCCAAAGAAAATAAAAATAACAACATTTATTCAACAATTCATCTCCTCTCTGTCTCTGTGTCAGCATAGCGCCATTTTGGAGAGCATCCGTTGGACACAAAGTGCATACGCTATTCTCTATCATCAGTAACGCATGGATACGTATTGTACGTTTATTTACGCTTTGATTTGAATGGAAACCGCGTATCCATGCGTTACTGATGACAGAGAATAGCGTACGCACTCTGCGTCCATCGGATGCTCTCCAAAATGGCGGAGCAGGGAGCTCGGGAGACCATTGGCGGAGCAGGGAGCTCGAGAGGCCATGGCAGATCAGGGGACACAGGAGGCCATGGCAGATCAGGGGACTCAGGAGGCCATGGCGGATCTGGAGACACGGGAGGCCATGGCGGATCCACCTCCGAGGCCGTGGCAAAAAATACTTGGGGGAGCTTACGGGGCTTAACTCGAGGACTGGAGCCTTCCCTGGGCAAAACGGGGGATCAGGAGCCCACACTGGGCTTAACTCGGGAACAGGAGCCCTCACTGGGCTTAACTCGGGAACAGGAGCCCTCACTGGATGGAACGGGGAATCAGGAGACCTCCGTGGGCTGAACTGGGGATCAGGAGCCCACACTGGGCTTATCTCGGGAACAGGAGTCCTTCCTGGGCTTAACTCGCGAGTGCTGACACTGGAGGGCGCCTACGAGACGTGGGCACTGGAGGACGCTTTGCAAGCGCGGAGACTGTAGGGCGCTCTGCAAGTGCGGACACTTGAATAGGGATGTGCCCGAATCCGAATACGGTATTCGGAAAGGTAAAGGTGTGTACTACGACAACCGTAAATGGAATAAATACGATACATACGAGATATATGAGAAAAATATATTTCAGTGCTTTCTCTCACAATTATATGGTTGGGTAATTATCCTGTATATAAATTGCGGGCATCAGGGAGCCGTTATTAATATGCGGGACATTGAAATCACTTATGAACGCGCATTTACTTTTTACTTTCACTTTTGAGATTCGCGATCAGACTTAGCCTACTCTACTACGGAGCGGCACTACTTACCACACATTTCACAAGATTAGATGTTTGTCGGTGGTGCTCAGGATCTGTAAATCATTCGACATCGTCCTATCGGTCATATCTCCTTACCTCTCTCTGTTTATGTGGTAAGTGAAATTTTATGTACTGTAATGTAATAGGCTACTGCTAGCAAGTGGCTAACCATGTCCCTTTTGTGGCTCCGTAGAACGCATTATTTGTTTTCCGTGCCTTTCCGAATACGTATTCGCTATTCGGGCACATCCCTACACTGGAAGGCACTTTGCAAGCGCGGCGACTGGAGGGCGCTCTGCAAGCGCTGACACAGGAGGATGCTCTGCGAGCGCTGACGCTAGAGGGTGCCTACGAGGTGCGGGCACTGGAGGACGCTTTGCAAGCGTGGAGACTGGTGGGCGCTCTGCAAGCACGGGCACTGGACGCGGCACAGCCGGTGGGCTTGCTGATGCCGCGGACGGCGGGCTGGTTCCGGCTCGGGCCCAGACACTTCCCAGACACCGGTAGATAGCCTCTTTCCAACACAGTCCCGTGGTGTCTGGGAGGTCCACGGGGTGGTGGTAACTGGCCCCGAGCCAGAAAAGGTGGATGATGCCGGCATCGTCCAGCGGCATTTCCTCGGCTAGTTGCCGGAACACTGCTGCATACTCATAAAAGGGGAGATCCCGCTGGATGAGAGAGAGGAGGCGGGCGGCGGACTCCATCGCCGTGGAGAGAGGGAAAAACCAGGAAAACAAAAAAAACTTCTCAAAAACGGAAAAGAAACATGGGGAAAGGGAGCGCCGCTTACTTTTTGCTGGTCCGCTGTTCTGTCACGCTGCTCTGGGAGCAAGGAACGAGGAGACGAGGAGATTAACATACAAGGTCTTTATTGAACACATCAGGCTGGAACACACACGTAGGATGGGGTGAAGACATTCAACGGCGGATGGGAAACATGGGGCAGAACACACTATAAATAGACAGACCTAACTAGGGGTAAACAAGGAACACCTGGAACTAATAACACATAACACGGACAGGAAACAGGAAAAACCAAATATGGGCACAAGAGGAAGGGAACCACAAGACAAGGGGAAACACAGGTCTGACAAAGGTCACATTTATGTCTCATTTAAGTCTCCTTAAACACAAATAGGCACAAATCTATATGTAATAGAGACAATTCTTAACATACAATACATTAAAACATTGAGCACAGAATGAAACTATTTTGCAATCTCTTCTGACACTAGATGAAGCACGTGAGATTTTTTTTAATTTATTTTCTTTTTCAAAGCAAATAACTTCAGAAAAAGTCTCAATTTGATCATTTAATATATATGTTTTTAGGAGAAACAGTTAAATATTAAATATATTTGTCTTATTTATCCACTGTATACAACTGTATACAAATAAATATTTACATCTTTTGAGAAAAGTACGTACACAACTACAAACTAAGTACAAACTAACTGTAATAAATGTACACAGTTTTAACATAAATTAATAAATGTAATGTGATGCATATTTGTCAGTCATACTTCTTCGGGAGGTGAAGCTGGATCACGAATGATTAGCATGAAGATAGACACAATTAGGTAGATCGGGGGAGCATTCCCTTCAAAAACAAAGGTAATTCATTGCGTCTTCAGAGGCTCAGATGTCAGGAGTAAATGACGACTGCTATGTTCATTATTACATCCAACAACAAAACACCTCAATCGCTTAGGAGCCATTCTTGTCTACATCTGCTCCGGCGGTGAAACAATGGTGGACTGATGACAGCTCACTCAGGGCAGGTCTAAGGTAAGACACAGTCCAGTCTGTGCTGAAACGCTAGTGTCAATTAAACAGTCGTGGGAGGGGCCTGTCAGTGTGACATCACACAGACAGGCATCTGAGATCGGCTCGATTTTAGAAAGGGGAAATGATTTAACAAGATAAAAAAAAAAAAAAAAAACTGGGTGGATCTTTATCATTATAGGGTGGTTGTGTTCACACACTGCCTACACACATTTCAGTTCAAATAACTTGTAAAAGTGCATGTCGCATCCGATGACCCCTTTAAGCAATTTGACTAAATGCATTTTGAAACTTTTATTATTTAAAATAAATTCAAATGCATTGTTATGTAGCTCCTGTGCTTGTGCATTTCTTTTGTGTTCGGACTTTTATCTTGTTGAGTTTCCTGTTTCCTGTGGTTGTTTTGTAGTCCATTGTAGTCTTCTTGTTCATTGGTTCCCTCTTGATTGTCTCCCTAGCTGTTTCTTGTATTTTTTCAGTTAACTTTAGTGTGTATATAAACGTGCATTTACATCTTGTCCTAATTACTATAATCATGAGATTCCGACTTGTAAAAATCAACACGTCCTCGTATTTCATAAAAACAACTTGTAAACTGGGAATTTCCTGAGAGCTACAACTTGTATCACCTGACCGGCACAGATTTTTTTAGGTGCTATGTTTAGGCATTGAGATTGTTGCCATAGAAACTCATAATTCCAATTCTGAGGACATGAACATCTCTGAGTAGAATGTCAAATGTTTTTTTATCATAATTATGACATGGCATGAGCACAGTATAAGCCCTAATGTTTCCCTTGTTTATGGTCAGTTGTTGTTCAGGCGTTTGTGAGTTTGGTTCTGTTTGTATGTCTATTGAGTTCCTTTTGTTTTTTTGTTGTTGTTTTGAATTGTTTTGTTTATTTAACAATTGTGTGGTGGCATCATCTACTAAGACTCCTCCCAAGCCGCCGACATCTGCAACAGCTCCCCCTGAGCCATCTTTTCACTTTGTCATGGCCAACAAGACCGTCTCTGACTGATGGGCCATTTACACGACACCGTTTCCAACTCAAAATTGAAAACTTTTAATGCGTTGTGGCCGTTCATTTACACAAAAACAGCACTTTGGTGGCCTTAAAAAGCAAGCCTTTGAAAACGAGTTTTAAAGTGCAAGTTTTTGAAAATGATACTGTTTTTGTCTCCATCTAAACTACGAAAACCAAATTTTTGGAAACATTTACGTCATACGCATATGTAATACGTGTCCAATCTACAGGAATGCATATATACACAGACATGTAGTGTTTATTTACAAAGTGTCATCGCCATCTACTGACCTGGCATGTATAATATAGTATTTTTTTGCCATTTTTGCAATGTTTTTACATTGTCATTTGTACACGAAAATTTTCAAAAATGCAGAGGAATCAATGTGACACTGAGTGCTGTCCCTGAACTCCCTGTGTTAGCTGTTTGCTCTGTCACAGCCAGTAATGCCACTCCTGCCTGTTTGGTCACGGCGGCCGAGGTCGTTCATGAACTGTCTATGCTCCCTGTCTGCTCTGTTTTGGCCACAGAGGCCGTCCTTGAACTCTCTGTGCTTCCTGTCTGCTCCATCCCGGCCGCAGAGGCTGTCCTTGGGCTCTCTGTGTTCCCTGTCTGCTTTGTCACAAACATAGAGTCCATTCCTGAGCTCTCTGTAACGCCCGTAATACATTAATAACGAAACATTAATTATAAACCAATCATTTACTAATGGTTTGATAATCATTTGTTCTTGATTAACAAATGTTTATTGAGAAAATAGTATGTTGACATTTCAATGATTTATAAGTGATTAATAATATATTAACTAGTAATTTATTAACCATTTAGTAAGGATCTGTTTGATTATTTCATGATATGCTATTTTTTTTAAAGATAACTTACAACAGATTTGTAAACCGTTAGCATAATAGTCATTTGTGAACAGGGCTGTGCACAGACATTTTGAGGGGCAGTGGCCCAAACCAAAAAAAGGAGCACTAAGGGGGTGGGTGCTTGTTAACAAATTATCCAGTTGTTACAAATATATACTACCAGTCAAAAGTTTTTGAAGATTTTTAATGTTTTTTAAAGAAGTCTCTTCTGCTCACCAAGCCAGCATTTATTTGATCCAAAGTACAGCAAAAACAGTACAATTTTGAAATATTTTTACTATTTCAAATAACTGATTTCTATTTGAATATATTTTAAAATGTATTTTATTCTGGTGATCAAAGCTAAAATTTCAGCATCATTACTTTTCAGTGTCACATGATCCTTCAGAAATCATTCTAATATTCTGATTTCCTTCTCAAGAAACATTTATTATTACTATTATTATTATTATTATTATTATCATCATCATCATCAATATTTAAAACAGTTGAGTAGATTTTTTTTTCTGGATTCTTTGATGAATACAAATATCCAAAGATCAGCATTTATACACTATAAACATTCAAAAGCTTGGAGTCAGTATTGTAACGGGGCTGATGAGACGGGAGACGTGCGGATCCATTTGCAGGCTTTTATTTAAAGGCATGGTCAGAAGACAAGCAAGGTTCAGGCAAAGGCAAACAGGTATAACACAGGCAAGACACAGGAGTAATCCTAGAACAAGCGTGGGTTGATGATCAGCGAACAGTATCCAACAGGGCAAAGCAGAGAGAGTAAATCCAGGTACACAGCAATAATCCAAACGAGGTGGAAACAAAGTCCGAAACAGCAGGCAAAGGGTTAATCCAAGTTACACAGGCAGAAGATCAAGAAACGAATGACTCAGGCAATAAACTAGATAAACTAGACTTAGACTTAGAAAACACGGAAGGGCTCCGTAATGTTGCTATCACTAGGAGAGAGATAAATGCAGACAATACAGGAACTGAACAGAAACACGGAATGGTACGGTAAGGCAGCTAGCGCTTGAAGAGAGCTATGTGCAGATCAATACTCGGTGGTCTGTGAACGGAAGTCCATGGTTTATATAGGGTGTGTGATTGTGAGATAGTTCTCAGGTGTGAGTGTGTGATTGAGACAGCTGTGTGTACTTAGTGCAAAGAATGATGGGAAATGCAGTCCAGGGTAATATATAACAGTCTGTGTGGTGTGAGAGTCAATGTGATGGAGTAGTGATCTCTGGTGGTAAGTGAACGGAAGTGCATGGACAGGATTCATGACAAGTATATATATATATATATATTAAGAAATTATAGAAATTAGGCCTAATACTATTATTTAGCAAGGATGCTTTAAATTGATCAAAAGTGATGATAAAGACTTTATAATGAATGAAGAATTTATAATGTTACAAAATATTTATATTTCAGATAAATGCTGTTCTTCTGAACTTTCTATTTGAAACCTGAAAATAATTTACTCAGCTGTTTTCAACATAATGCTAATAATAAATGTTTTTGAGCAGCAAATAAGAATATTAGAATGATTTCTGAAGGATCATGTGACTGGAGTAATGATGCTAAAAATTCAGCTTGAAATCATAGGAATAAACTACATTTTAAAATATATTCAAATAGAATATTAAATAGAATATTAAATAGAATTAAATAGTAAAAATATTTCAGAATGTTACTGTTTTTGCTGTACTTTGGATTAAATAAATTCAGGCTTGGTAAGCAGAAGAGACTTCTTAAAAAAAAAAAACAATAAAAATCTTACTGTTCAAAAACTTTTGACTGGTAGGGTACAATTAACAGAGAAGACAGCACTGTAATAATTTCAGACTTTATTGTAGATGTTTTGATAGAGTGGGCTCTCCCTCACTCTCTGAGCCTGCCTCTGCCTCATCTTGAATGGAAGTATAAGTATTGAGACATTTAATTTAATATTATACAGCACAAATCTATATTATATTATATACTAATAAACAGCTCATTTAGAACATTTATATTACCTTTTTAACTATTATAAAACACGGAGCGGATTCGCAGAATCAGTGGATCTTTAGCAGCGCGGTAACTGAACGCTTTGAGCTGCGGTGATTGCGGGGGGTGGGTTTGGTGAGAGGGGCACCTCAGCCGATGAGGGCAGAGGGGCAGTGGCTCTAGCCACTGGGCCACCCCCCTGTGCACGGCCCTGTTTGTGAACGTATAGTCATGTTTTGTAAATGATGAGTTCATCATTATCTAATCACTTGTAAATGATTTATAACTTAATCTACAAAACATAGATAAAAATATTAACATATCACTTATTAATAATTTATGAACACATAGTCATGTTTTGTAAATGATTAGTTCATCATTAACTAATCACTTATAAATGACTTACAACTGAACGTTATTATAAAGTGTTACCTGCAAAGGAAAGAGAAACAGGACCAAGCTCACAAAGTGTCATGAAAAGGACAAAAACTGACCAAGAACAATGGAAACACTAGGGATTATATAAACATTAAAGGATAATTGACAAGATAACAAGGAACCAGTGTTGCCAGACGTACAATAATTAACATAATATACAATAATTTCAGAATTTTGTGACACTTCAAATGATGGTCGTTGTAATCATAAGGCTTCTTATACTCACTGATCGTGCACATCTCAGGATGTGTTAAGAATGTGGGAGGGTGCGCTGCTTTTAAGTGAACGAGCACTATGTTGCGGTCCAATGATGGCGTCAAATCTGTACCGCAAAAGACCCCCTCAACATCTGGAAACACGCAGGATTCCTATGACAATCACTCGGAGGTGGAGTTTGAACCTTCCCACTAAGGAACACCTAGTTATTTATCTATTGTGGTAATTTGCAGGTCATGTCAAAAAGTTGTTGGTAGATAAATAGCTGTATTCTGTACTTTTGACTCGTGTATGAAAATTTTCTTCTAAATACGATCATGTTTTGCTTCTTGTACGATACTTGGACATTTCCAATCTGTCAACACTGCAAGGAACACCTGGGGAGACCAAGAGATCAACGGTATGTTCTAAACAGGATATATCGCCCTCCGAAGGGCACTTTGGAGTGAAAACAATTATGACTGCCATATTGAAGGGTCGTTTCAAACCGAAGTGCTCAAAACTGGCTACTTCAAAGGGCCCTTCGGAATTAAGGATGTCGAAGGGTACAACTGATGGACACTTTGGCCACCATGATTCTTTGCGCAGATTCTTTTCATGATTGCGTCTCCATGTGGGCACAGGATGATGATGCAGAAGGGCACTTCAAGAAACAGTTGTTTGGTCCCCTACACCCTTCAACCCTTCGAAGCTCTCACTCCGGAGGGTAAACCCTGAAGGGATTAGGGCATAGGGATGAGCTCCTCCAAATGGAACTCAGGGTAAGATGGACCCAATGAACAAGAAGACAACAAAGGACTACAAAACAAGCACAATAAACAGGAAATAAAGCAACATAAAAGTCTGAACTCAAACAAAGGCACAAGAACAGGTATTATGTAACATACTGTACATGAAAATAGTTAACAATAAATCCCTGTTTAATTTAAGCTTCTTTTTTTTTTCTTTTGTTTGTGGCATTCCAGACTACAGTATGTGAGCAGAGTGTGTTTTTCATGGCAATCCATAACATTTTTATATTTTGGTGACTTGGTGGTTATGAATTTGTACAAACTTATTTGTACGTTTCTGGACAATCTACTCAGCACAGAGGGTTAGGTTTAGATTCACATCATCATTTTCTCTTGAAAATGGAAGTGGAGCTTTTAAGTGCGGGTTGAATGCTCTGAGCGAGGTTTCTCTGGTTAATTGCATGGAGCAGGAAATGAAATATCTTGAGTAGAGCTGTTGATTCAAACTGTTTGATCGACTGAAATACTAATTAATGATCTTTATTTTTAAAGATCAGGGGAATCACTGATATGAGATTCTACAATCTCCAAAAGATATTGTTTGGTCCACTTATGTGCTCTTGAGAATCAATATGACTTGAGTGGTTTCATACGCCTCTTAATGACTTCATACACAGAATTGTTGATAATGGCAAATCAGTATTTGCTGATTGTTTATTATCTGATTATTCCAGCATTCATAGCTACAGCTTGGAAAACACACACACACACACACACACACATGTTCTTGAGCTTGTATTTGTATTGGGTAATCTGTCTCTTTACAAAAGAGCTTATTTTGAGGTTGAGAGTCTTGATTGATCTGCCTTTCATCTTGTCTTCCATCTTATGGTTGTATTAGCGGCTTTCAACTGACACAAGATCAGTTCTAGCTGTGCAATCAGTTAATTCAACAACATTTTTCCTTTGATGTAGGTGCATTGGCCCATCAGACAGCTGGTCTCACTTTGTAAAGAACTAGATGTGAAGCTAATTTTTGTAAACACTGCTTAAAGGTGATGTACACTCACTGCACTTGCTTTTATATTTTGCAAGTGTGCAAACCCATGCAGAACATGTTTCTGGGTCCAAGAATGTAACAAATTTTTTAACACCATTGGGGACCAAAAGTAAAATTTTAAGACACAATCACTAAAAATGATAAATTATAATGTGAATATTGAAGGGGATGTGTCACGTTCAGTGTCTGTATTGGCCATAAGGAATTTTATGATATGGAAGTGGTTTTGTGTGTGTTTGAGAGAGAGAGAGAGAGAATAATTTCCTTTAACTAGAGAAAAGGCACAATGAGGAAATGTCTCCATTAAAAATACGGAGTGTCTATTTACACTAAGTGCATATCAACTCAAGTTGAGCTTTATTGTCATTCCGCTACATGTGGGGACATACAGTGGAACGAAATGTCGTGTCTCACAGGACCACGATGCTACATAATACAGACATACAACAATGAAGTAAAACAGTATAAACCTATACACAACTAACCTACTGATAAAAAGAAACGTGAGTCAAGCAGCTGGCTGGGGAGCAGTGCAGGATGATTTGTAGTGCATGAGCATGTAAACATACAAATATTACTGAGTCTTTTGTGGGATTGTGTACACACAGCAGTGTGTGTGAAAAGTGTCTAGTGCGCATAGAGGAGGAGAGTGTGTTACTACAGGTGGTTTGTACAGGCCCACCAGTGTAGCACACTTCGAATTGCACAAAAAAGTTTTCATACGGTTTTTACTTTGATGTGGTAAGGTTGGGGGGTGTTTGGAGGGGGGTGAGATGGTCCATGTTTCAGGAGGTAGGGGGTTTGTATGGGGTTTCAGAGAGGGGTGGGATAATTTGAGTTCAGGGCTCTCGCAGTCTGGGGGAAAAAGCTGTTGAGCAGTCTGGCAGAGCGGGCTCTGATGCTCCGGTACCGTCTTCCTGATGGTAGGAGCTGGAAGAGACTGTGGGAGGGGTGTGTGGAGTCCTTCACGATACTGTTGGCTTTGCTGGAGCATCATGTAAGGAAAATGTCCAGGTTGGAGGGGAGAGGGGCACCGATGACCTTTGCAGCTGTGTTCACTGTTCGCTGGAGGGTCTTGCGGTCTGCTGCAGTACAGTTCCCGTACCAGACAGTGATACAGCTGGTCAGCACACTCTCAATGGTGCCCCTGTAGAAAGTGGTGAGGATGGGTGGAGGGAGACTTGCTCTTTTCAGCCGACGGAGAAAGTGTATGCGCTGTTGTGCCTTCTTGGAGAGTGACATTGTGTTGGTGGTCCAGGTGAGATCCTCTGTAATGTGCACCCCCAGGAATTTAGTGCTGCTGACTCTCTCCACAGACGAGCTGTCGATGGTCAGTGGGGGGTGGTCAACGGAGTTTCTCCTGAAGTCCATCACAACCTCCTTTGTCTTCTCCACATTGAGGGACAGGTTGTTAGTGCCACACCATTCAGCCAGCTGTGCCACTTTAATATAAAGTATTATATTAAGGGATAATACTTTTTTAAATTTGTTTTAATATGAAATGGAAATGTATTCATTACTGTCTACATCTGACATTTTATGACACGATGATACAAACTGAGTATACCACCTGTCAATTATTATGTAAGTCCACTTTGTGCTGCCAAAACTCTGATGTGACTAGGCATGGACTCCATGAGACATCTGAAAATGTCCTGTGGTCTCTGGCACCAAGACATACTGTAGCAGCCTCCTTTAGGTCCTGCAATTTAAAAGGTGGGGCCTCCATGGATCGGATTTAGGTGCTCAATTGTATTGAGATCGGGAGGCCAAGGCAACACCTTTAGCATTGGCCTCCAAAGATTTTGTGCAGTATGGCAGGGTCCATTTTCATCAGGGGTGTACGTGGTCTGCAACAATCTTTAGGTATGTGGTACATGTCAAAGTAGCATTCACATGAATGCCAGGACCCAAGGTTTCCCAGCAGAACTGACTGTTCACTTGCTGCCTCATGTATCCCACCTCTTGAAAGGTGCCATCGTAATG
Source organism: Spinibarbus caldwelli (assembly GCA_039654775.1). Classification (NCBI taxonomy): domain Eukaryota; kingdom Metazoa; phylum Chordata; class Actinopteri; order Cypriniformes; family Cyprinidae; genus Spinibarbus; species Spinibarbus caldwelli. The sequence goes on along the minus strand of CM077228.1, from coordinate 19,804,852 downwards.
TATAATCAGTGTTATTCACTTCACCTTTCAGCACTTTTAATGTTGTGGCCTGTGAGTGGTTTTAATGTTTCTTATTCATGGTTCAGCAGTATTCCACCAGAAGCCTACAGTCACCTAGGTTACCGACTTCTCATGATAAGAGTCTTAATCTGGGATGAGTATGGTTATTTAGATAATAAGAATTGATTGTAAATCAACACCATTTCACTGAGGACACGGACATGCTTGGACACAGCTTGTGCTGATGAAGTGATTGTTGGTGATATAAGCTTACATTTTGAAAAAAAAAAAACAAACAAACAAAAAAAAAAACTGCTTTTTGCATTTGGATACAGCTTGGTGGATTAATTCTTTTAAGATATTCTCAACATTTCTATCTCCATTTTCTACAACAGTATATAATAATTGTAATAGATTGGATTTAGATTGTAGATGAGACCAGACAAACAGATATATTGCCACCTGCTGGACAGAATAGACCTTGTAAATGGCACCTAAACTCCTCACAAGCCTCTTCATTGTTGTACAATATAGTGATTATTGGGAAAACATTTTTGTCACAAGTTTAGCAGCTGCTTTGATGGCCAAGGACAGCTGAGATATACAGATATGTTTTTTAAACACACACACACACACACACACATACATGTTCGTTTTTGTGAAAAGTGGGGACATTCCATAGGCGTAATGGTTTTTATACTGTACAAACTGTATGTGCTATTGCCCAACACCAACCCTACACCTAACCCTACCCCTTACAGGAAACTTTGTGAATTTTTACTTTCTCAAAAAAACTCACTCTGTATGATTTATAAGCGTTTTGAAAAATGGGGACGTGGGTTAATGTCCTCATAAGTCACCTTCTCCATGTAATACCTATGTCATACCCATGTCATTATACAAATTTATGTCCTCATTTGTCACAAAAACGCGCACACACACACACACACACACACACACACACACACACACACACACACACATCACAATGTCACAACTTGCACTGAACAATATTTAGGTTACACTTTAGTTTAAAGTGTCCTTGTTACACGTTACATGTACTTACTATTATAATAACTATAAATTATGCATAATTACATGCAAGTAACCCCTAAGCCAAACCCTAATCCTGTCCCTAACCATATAGTAAGTACATGTAGTTAATTAATATTACTCAGTACTTAAATGTATAATTACACTGTAACAAGGACACCTTAAAATTTTAACAGAAATTGTTACTACATTTCTCAAATAACTACAAAGAAACACAAGTAATACTGAATTATACATGAGTTTTTAAAGGAGAAAGACTGGAAAAGTATTTTCCAATAATCTTGGAAAAAAAACATACTTTGTCCTTTGTTTTATTTACAACTTAATAAAATAATGTAAAAATGAAATACACCCATAAATATATGTGTAGCTTTTGACATTTTATGTAGGTTTATGTTTTTTTTTTTTTCTTCCTACATAATACTGAATGCTGTTTTGAATGCACTTCTAAAGGATGTCCTTAACCAGCTTTATCTGTTTAGGTAATATTTATCTAATATTAACCCTCTATCACAATTTAACAGTCATGTTGCTATAATGATCTTTTCTGGTTCTTGGCATGTACATGCATAATTTTCTTTTATCCTGGAGCAGAAGGATGTAATAATTCACCTATTTTTTTTTTTTTTTGCCCCCTTGTCCTACAGCAGTTTTAATGATGTTGGTAAGGAAACATACGTCAATGAATATGCAGTTTTGGGATTAGCGTTACTTATGTCCTTTGAACACACATTTGAAAGGAGATTTGCATTTTCCGTGATTGAGTTTTGAGATCGTATTCTCATCAGGGAGCTAACAGTATACCTGTTCCTGAAATCAAATCCACCTGTTCACAGAGCAGAACCAGGTACAATGTCAAATAGAATATGACCTACACACCCTTACAAGTAAACAACAAAGCGGTGACAAATAAAGGGATTTCCAACATTAATCTTTGGATGTTCTCCACGGTTGTCTAATGTGAGCACATAAAAAAACCCTTTGTTAGCTTTTGTGTTCCATACCCCCTTATTAGTTAAAGTGAATTATAGTCAATGTTTAATCTAGCGGCTGTTTCCTCATGTTATTCAAATTCGTGAAGTAGATTTCATCATAAAAGGGCTGCGAGAAGAATTTCTGTAGTCCTGATGCAGTTGTGCACCACTGAGCAGATGGTTCATTGGACAGAATGGCTCTACATGAGGCAACACTTTTAGGAATAATTATTGTATTCTCAGGTTAGTTGATTTTAGATTACTTTAATAAATGATTTATATTATTTAATTTAAAGATGAATAATTAATTTTAAATATAAATGTAACTATTTTTAATATAAGTTTATTACTTTATTAATTTATTGACTATTATTTATTTATTATTATATATTAACCATTTTTAATTAAGTGTTTATTATTATTGTTTTAATTATTTAATTATATCATTGCCAATATTATGATTTATTTATGGCTAGACATAAATGGTACAAATCTTTTTGTGTGTGTGTGTGTGTGTGAAAAAAGTGAGGAAATTTAATTGGAATTTCATCTTGTTTGGATTTTTTCTGCTTTTATTCACAGGCCACATTCACTCTGTGTTTACAGCTCAAAGTAAGAAAGTATTGCATTTTATCTTCTTGAATACATAACTTATAATGTCCAATTATGTTAATAGCATGTCCAATATTTTTATAGATTAATCACATCCACAATAAAAGTTTTTGTTTACATAATATATGTTTGTGTACTATGTATATTTATTATGTATATATAAATACACACACCTGCATGTATATAAGAAAAATATGTTAAATATATTAAATATTTTTTAAAGATATATTAAATATATTTATATGTAATAGAAATTATATGCATATAAATATATACATGTAAATATTTTCAAAATATATACGGTATGTGTGTTTTTATATATACATAATAAAAATACATAGTACACACACATATATATTATGTAAACAAAAACATTTATTTTGGATGTGATTAATCACGGTTAATCGTTTGACAGCACTATTTTTAATATAACTGGGAAATTATTTTGTTGTTTTATTTCGAGACAAATCACTTGTCACATGTTAAAGAAAGAAAGAAAGAAAGAAAGAAAGAAAAAGAAAGAAAGAAAGATCTGCTGTCCACTTTGACCTTATTTATTTGGGCATTTTTTTTTCAGATGTATGTAAGACGTATGGCAGCGGCATCTTTTATACCTTTAACAAAACTGCATTTCATCTGAAGACCACATGTCCTGTAACGCTTACACGCTTCAATCACGCTGGAGTGGACTGTCATATCATCGTCCAGCGTGGATCGAATGGCCTGATGGACAGAGTGGAGATCATTGTCAATAAAGTCACGACCCTCGTTCACAATAACACTGTGACAGTGGAAGCCAGCAGGTATGGGATTTATGAGTCACATTTGTGACTAATATTTAGATTTTAGATGGATAAAAGTTCTGAAATGGGTTGTTCATGTTATCTAAAGAGCTTACAGTGTTGTAATTATAATATTATAGCACTGCAATAGTATTTTTTTATTTATACCATTTCATCCAAGATACCATTTTGGAGCATGTAAATACTGTGAACATACATTTTTATTAATACATATTTACTGATAAAAATGTTCTTTGTTAGTATATCCACATAAAATATTTATTAATCTTTTCACAGAATTTCCCTTCCATACGATCACACCTATCAGCACGTGTTTCATTATGGAATCTATACCAGGCTCCAAAGCAAAGTTTTACCATTGTCTGTCACATGGTACAGTGTAGCTAATGGTGTTAGTTCACTTTGGGTGAGTTACCATTAAAGACAATGATCTTCAAGATCTACAAAATTCTTCATGTAGAATTATTGTTCTAGCCAATAGAGTAAAAATGTGTATTTTGTGTGTAATTTTAATTTTTGACCACATCTCTTACAGGTGCAACTTAACCAGGATTTAGTGGAGGGTATGAGTGGACTTTGTGGGCGCAAGAACAGCTCAGGTTAGTGTGTTCAGTTGTTACTTGCTGTTTAAACAATGAGTTTTATGATATAATCATGTAATGCTTTCCGGTGATGTTTTATCATTATTATTATTGTTTTTTCATAGAAACTATGCAGCAGCTGATATCCAATAGTGTCTTCTCTGATGGTCAATGTCTGACACAAGACTCTGTTATAAAGGCAAACACAGTGAGTATCTGCACAGAGAAATAAAGCTATACTGTAAAAAAAAAAAATAAATAAAAAAAATAAATAAATAATATATATATATATATATATATATATATATATATATATATATATATATATATATATATATATATATATATATATATATATTCATAGAAAGTGCTGCACAGTAAAAACTAAACATACTATGGTAAAATAAATAAATAATTTAAGTAAATAATAAGTAAATTAATAAGTAAATTTACAGGGATAGATCACCTTCATATGTATACATATGTATATATATGAAGGTGAAGTATCCCTGTAAATTTACTTATTAATTTACTTATTATTTACTTAAATTATTTATTTATTTATTTTACCATAGTATGTTTAGTTTTTACTGTGCAGCACTTTCTATGAAGCTCGTATAATGCATTATCAAGGTATCTCTAAAAGAAATAACATTTGTGTTATGTTTGTGTTATGCAATGGATTACAAGATATTAAATACTTTAAGTAATAAATGTATACCAGGCTCAAATAAAATATTTTAAAATCCATTGAATACCTACTAACCATATCTGTTTTTTTAGGTTTGTAAAAACCTTATGTCCCATGCTTACGAATGTCTCGCTACTAAATATCAAACCTACCTGAATCTGTGCTATAAAAATATGAATGGATTATGGCATCAAGAATCAAACTGCTCATTTTTTAAAGAGCTCTCGCTTATGTGCGGGAGCTCCAGTCCAGTGTGGTCAGTGTGGAGATCAAAAAGCAACTGCCGTAAGATCCACAGTTTATTTGATTAAGTTAATCAGAAATGTTATCATATTCATTTTTGTGTATACATATTACAGTGTTACTAAAAATTCATCTTGTTTGCAGGCCAACCTCATTGCCCTGGAGACTTGCATTATGTAGAGATGGGTCCTGCTTTCCCGCCAACCTGCAGCAACCCACAGAATTACACAACAGAAAATACCAGTACCTGTCTGCCTGCTGAAGGTTGGTTCTTGATTAGCAATTCAGTTCAAGTTTATTTGTATAGAGCTTTTCACGATACAAATCGTTGCAAAGCAGCTTTACAGAAAATTTTAAGTTTCTACATTATATTTAGGAGTAGGTTATTAGTGGTGACTATGGCAGAAATGTACAGTAAAAAATCATGCAGTTAGTTACAAATTGCATGTAATCAAACAGACGGTGAACATTATTAGCTGCAATGATTATATGTTGTGATTAGCAGTAAAAAGGGAAAATGTGGGAAATTTAATTTAATTTAATTTAATTAACCTCTGTTATTAAGTATTTAACATCAATGATACGTCAAATCAGAAAATATTGTTTCATTTCTTTAATGTTTATATTATTTATAAAATTTTCTCTGTCTCTCATAATCTCAGGAAAGGTCCTGAATGATCGCGTTGATGGTTACCATTCCATTAATGTGGAAGAATGTCCATGTGTGCATGCAAAGATAATGTATGCACCAAGGCAGGAGCGCAGAACAAAGTGCCAGTCCTGGTAAGAAATTTAGGGACCAATTCTCACTAGTTCTAATTCTAACTAATTGCTTATTAGCATGCTTATTAATAACATATTGGCTGTTTATTAGTACTTATAAAGCACATATTAACTCATGACCATATTCTGCATTCCTAATCCTACCCAATACCTACTACAATACCGTAGTAACTGTTAATAACTGTTAATAAGTAGCAAATTAAGAGTTCATTGAGGCAAAAATCATAGTTAATGGTTTGTTAATGGTGATAATTGGACCTTAAAATAAAGTGTGACCAGTTATTTTTATTGAAGTGTTACTGTTTTGGTTATAATCATACAAGAACCTACAATCATAAAAGGTTTTTCAAAATACAACTTTTGTAAGTAAAACGTAAGTAAATATTGTGAGATTTGAATATAATCTGTAATTTTTATTTTTTATTTTTTTTTGAAAACCACTTTAGACATTTTTGTTGTTTTAATCCCCACAGTACCTGCATCAGAGGAAACTGGGCATGTTCTGCAAACACATGTCCAGCCAAGTGTATTATTGAGGGCCAGTTCATCACTACATTTGATGGCAAACAGTATTCTGTGCTAGACAAATGCACCTTTGTGGCTGCAAGGGTAACTGAAATGGAATACAACATTTTTTTTTTCTTTGTAATGTAATATTTGGTTATTTTCTGACATTAAAATGTTTAATGTTTGGTATGTCACCCAGGGACTTAACTGGACATTGAACATTCAATATTCTGGGCAAGGTGTTGTCATAGAAAAGGCATATCTTAATATTAACCAGGTTTGTCTATTTTCCTTACCAACTTTTGCAGGCTTTTTGTATGCATTTTGCAGACTCTATGTAACTTGCATTATCTGCTGTACATAATATAGTATGATTTTAAACATTTGATAATAAATTTTGATACCACATTCGGACCTCACTTCCCCTATTAACTGACTGCTTTTTTAATTTCAGGAAAGATATACCTTCTCTGCAAACAGCATACAACTGAACAACATAGAAATCGGTGACCTATCAAAGACTGGTAGGCTCTTTTGGAATTTGCCGTATTAAGATGAATAAGTTTAAAAAATTCATACTATTTTGACAAAGTTTGAAACATTCACATTAGCTTCATAAAACTGCTATGTTTTTGGCCATTGTTTCAGAGTCTACCACAGTCTTTTGGCAGTCTTCAATGTTCATTCAAGTTCAGACTTCATTTGGACTGAAAATGCAAGTTCAAGTCTCTCCAGAAATTCAAATATATTTGAATTTGCCACCAACCGAAAACACTAAAGGTTTGAGTAATCTATATTTATACAAGCCAACCTCAAAGCACATACAGAATTTTAGCAAAATGTAATTATACATATAATTCAATCAATCAAATTTGAATGTTTTTATTAAAGCAAGTGTTTTTATTATAGGTCTTTGTGGAACTTTTAATAATGACACAAGCGATGACTTCACTACTTTTAGTGGGATCATAGAAAGTTCAGTTCAGCTTTTTGTCCAGTCCTGGTCAATGGGCACATGCACACCAATTACTGGATGCATCAACACTGACAATGGTAAGTGTCATTTAGACCAACAGCTTAACCATATTAAAGTTCTGTCACAACAGCTCTCGGAAAGTTTAGCATGGTAATGTACAAGACAGTGTTAATGTGTTTGGTCTTGGCGGAATAGATCTTCTACGCTGCTGCCACTGCAGCAGAGCAAGTACTGATACTTGCTACTACCAATACATCCACAGACATGCTGCTTTGAGATGAAATAACCCCCGTATATAATATCCATGAGATCACCTCGTAGCAGATCTATACAGGTGGAGCTGGGGAAGGTGAAGGGTTTCTGAAGCACGCTGCAACTGCTACAACAAACACAAGCCGACTATTTGAAAGTTGAGCACCAAGCTCATTGGCTGCTGATACGAAAAGAACTAATCAGCTGCGCCATGTGAATAAAGATGTCATTATGCCATATTGAGTTGGAACCTATTGGACTGCGCCCATCTAAAATTTCATAACATAACTTTGGATTTATTGTCTAAGTTAACCAGTTATATTCATTCCATTTGTAGAGATATTTGCTGAGGAGAACTGTGACCAACTGAAAAATCCAGAAGGAGTGTTTGCTGCGTGTCATGATTATGTACCTGTTTCTCCCTTTGTCGAGGCAAGGATATATTCTTATTCATAAACACATTTGATGATTTCTGATGAAATTCATGTTTGTTTTCTTATTAATAATCTGTTTCTGATTCTTCTCAGGCATGTATAAAAAGAACATGTCAGTGCTCAGCTGCATTACAGGAATGTTTATGTGTCTCTTTTGGCAACTACGCAAAAGCCTGTGCAACTCAGGGAATCACTGTTGGGGACTGGAGATCAGAAACAAACTGCAGTGAGTAACAAGTTTTTATTAAATGTGAAAATTATGCAGTGAAATTCAGGGATGTTAAATTGTATTTCTGTAGGTGAAAACGCAACCTTAGCACAATTAACCAAATGAAACTTTGAAGTTTTTGTGATATATTTGCATTTTCCTAATAATTATTTGTGTAATTACACTGTAATGACATTATTTTTTGAAAATCTATGTATGACTCGCTCAACAAATGATCATTCTGGATTTCAGTTCCTTCGTGCATGGGCAACCTGAGGTTTGATTATGCCATGTTGGCGTGTAACCATACCTGCCGTTCCCTCTCGGGCCCTGATCCCACATGTGAGGTGGTGGATGACCCTGTGGAGGGGTGTGGATGCACATCAGACTCTCACCTGAGCAACCAACAGAGCTGCAGCCCTCGCCCGCTGTGCAGCTGCCACCACCTAGGAGGCGTCACACCTCCAGGTCCTGTGGTTATCGGTGGACGCCAATGGTAAGGATGAAAACAACTCATTTCAAGGAAATGTTTACATTATGCTGAGTACTTTTTTTTTTTTTTGCTTTTGCTGTCTATAAAATGTTTGTTTTGTATTACAGCTTGTGTGAAAATGGACAACTTCATTGTCCTAAAGTTTGCAGTGAGTGAAATCATCTTCTTATATCTTAGAAAAACAACAACAACAACAACAACAACAACAAAAACACACTAAACAACAGAATACTGAACCAGTGCATATAGCACCTTTTAGTATGTGTATTTAAACTGAATAGCCTGTTTGGAATTCTATGGCGGTTCTGAACACAGATATATAGATATATTTGACTCAATAATTCATTTATAATGAAACAATAGACAAGAAATCTCTGTATTTTAAAGGGATAGTTCACCCAAAAATGAAATTTTTATGTTTATCTGCTTACCCCAAGGGCATCCAAGATGTAGGTGACTTTGTTTCTTCAGTAGAACACAAACGAAGATTTTTAACTCAAACCGTTGCAGTCTGTCAGTCATATAATGTCAGTCAATGGTACCCCCGGCTTTGAGAGAAAAAAAACAAAAAAAACATACACAGACACAACCAAATTAAACCCTGCGGCTTGTGACGATACATTGAGGTCTATAGACACGAAACGATCGGTCTGTGCAAGAAACTGAACAGTATTTATATCCTTTTTTACCTCTGATCCATCGCCATGTCTAACTGTCCTGAGCTCCTTCACACAACAGTCGGCACGTGATGCATCTTCATCTTCTTCTTGCTTTATGGCGGATCGCAGACTTATAAGTGCATTACCGCCACCTATCTCTCAAATGGACCATTGACACTCCTAATTGAGATTGTAGAAAGAGTGTCAAGAGTTATAAGTCTGAGATCCGCTGTAAAGCAAGAAGAAGAAGAAGACGCGTCATGCGCTGGCTGTTGTGTGAAGGAGCTCAGGACATTTAGACATGGCGGTGGATCAGAGGTAAAAAAAACTATATAAATACTGTTTAGTTTCTTGCACAGACCAATCGTTTCGTGTCTAAAGACCTCAATGCCTCATCACGAGCCGCAGGGTTTAATTTGGTTTTGTCTGTGTATGTTTTTTTTTTTTTCTCTCAAAGCCGTGGGTACCTTTGACTGACATTATATGACTGACAGACTCCAACGGTTTGAGTTAAAATCTTCGTTTGTGTTCTACTGAAGAAACAATGTCACCTACATCTTGGATGCTCTTGGGGTAAGTAGATAAACATAAAATTTTCATTTTTGGGTGAACCTATCCCTGCAATTAATGATGTGATATACTGTATGCGTGATTAATTAAACTATATTTAAATAACCAGGCATTGTGTAGTTGAGCGGCATGTAGTTAGTCACTTTTTTTAGTGAACTCCACCCTTGAATTCTCAAGTAATATAACACCAACTAATCCTGTAAACCATTAAAACTTGGAAATTCTGTGATTCAGTGCCAAAGATTTCTATTAAGTTCTATTCCTATTTTCTAGATTGCACAATGGGAAAGATTTGCGTGGATTGTGCCCAAATACCAGTGAACACAGCCCATAGGACATGTGAAAGCTTGACCAAACCTGTAGTAAGCATTTGTCTAATATTTGACATCTGTTATGAAATTTGACAAGTGTTATAGTGTTAATTTTCTGCAAGAGTTTAAGTGAAATTGCTGATCATTATTCACAGAGTAATGATAACAGCTGTATCAGTGGCTGTTATTGTCCAGATGGCCTTTTTGAAGATCATAACGGTGGTTGTGTGGCTCATGAAAACTGCACCTGTGAATTCAGTGGGAGGGTGTATGAAACTGGACAGAGTGTGGAGACCAACTGTAAAATATGGTAAGAACCCTGTCTTCTAGCCCTGACCTTGGTTCACATATTTTAAAAGAATAATTTACCCACCTTCATGTCATTCTAAAGCCATAGGATTTTCCTTTTGTGGAATAAAAAAGGAGATATTTTGTAGAATATTCAAGATGCTCTTTTCCCTACTGGGAAAGTAAGTGGATATTGAGGTTATTAAGCTCTTAAAATTACATCAACAACAACAAAAAAATCATATTAAAAGTAGTCCATTCAGCTTGTGCAATATATTTCAGCTCTTCTAAATCTGAGTTGATATTTATTAAAAATCTTCCTCTACACTGTAGCGCTCAAATCTCACTTGTGCCACCACCTCAAGATTCTAAGCGATCACAAGTGTCAATGACATTAGAGCTTTAAGATTGTATGCGTTGAGATATCCTGACCCGCAAAATTACAATGAAGTAAAAACTCACCAGACCACTGGATTTGAATTAAATGATTTTGTGTCTTGCAGCACATGTAGAGGTGGTGAATGGTCTTGTATAGATGAGGCATGTTCAGGAGTATGTGAGGTGTTTGGAAATGGGCAGTATCGCACCTTTGACTCCAAATGGTACAGATTCGATGGCCACTGTCAGTACACCCTAGTGAAGGTGAGTGGTTGCAATGTGACAAATGATCTTTTCCAAAAGATTCTGACTTAGTTTATGTACAGTATACTAGTAAAATTCACAAGTTCTTTAAAAAGTAGCACTCAACAATTGGCAAACATATTTAACTTTTAATACTTCTTGTATAAGGACGCTGGTTCAACTGGGCAGTTTGCAATTAAAACTGAGAGTGTTCCTTGTTGTGACGAGTCTTTGACATGTTCCCGCGCCATCTCAGTGGAGCTCTTGGTAAATGACCATCTGTGTATATATAAATTGTTGTTGGATGTTGTCAATATTTGAACTTTCTATCAAGTAAAAATTAGAATGCACTCAGTTATGAAATTGTAAATTTTTGCTTAATGTTTGACAGGGTGCAGTGACTCTGATGTTGAGCGACATGAAGGTAACTGAGACACTTCAGGCACGGAGTGCATTGCTGGCAAAGCCCCTGTACTTCATCCAAACTGTGGGCCTCTCCATCATTATCTCAGTTCCTGGACTGGGGATCACTGTGATCTGGGACAAACATACCAGGGTCACCATCCAACTAGAGCCTCAGTGGAGAGTAAGAAGTCACATTTAATTTATTTTATCGTCTAAGATTAATATTCAGTTTTTACGTTGTGAACTAATCAGATGTCATGCAAAAAGCAGCAAGCGGTCCAGATGATTTCCTGCTTTGCCATAGTATCCAGCTGCATCAAGTACGGTCTCTGTTGCTCACGTTGCCCGAACTGTTATTGAAAATGAATGATGGCAGATTCCTTTGCTTCAGCAAATTGCTTGAAGTGGGAGCAAACCTTTTGTTTTTAAACTCGTTGTGAGCAAAACTGTTCTAATTGGATATCTTCTGGGATTGATGCCTGAATTTCACATTAAGTGTGAACACTCAAATGACTTCTTGCTGAAAATTTGTTGCATTGTGCCTGGTTTGGACATGGTGCAAGAGTTGTGATAGACCTAGTACAAAGTTTTGAAATTAAACTATTTCTCTTAAATAGAAAGATGAAATTTTGGAGAGAGTTCACTACAAATGGCAGATGTTATAAAAATGGTTAAACAATGGTTAAATCACAAGTAAAAGTTGATAAAATAACATCCTTGTTGGCCCTGGATCAAACTTGTTTTCAACAATCTTTATTCTTAACTTAGCACCGAGGTTGGGACTTGAACATCATTCTTAAGAACATATCTATCTGACCTCCTCTTTAGGGCAAGGTTAGACATGGAGTGGATATGTAATGTCAGGACTATGATAGTTTGATAGGAATGTTGGTTCAGGAACAACAAGGAATATAGATCTTGAAACATGTGCTACTAAGTGGTGAAGACATGCAATGTTCTCTTTCAACTGTGGAACATTAGGGCCGAGTGTTGGGACTTTGTGGGAACTTTGATGGAAAGGTGACAAACGACCTTCTGACAAGCAGCTCCTCAGAAGTTTTCAGTGTTTTGGACTTTGGGAATAGTTGGAAGACAGCAACTCCACCATGCTCAGATGTAACCCATGAAACGTTTCCTTGTGAACGACACTCCTACTGTGCAGCCTGGGCCCAGCGGCGATGTATGATCCTGAGATCGGACACCTTTATAGATTGCCATTTGAAGGTACTTTGCAGTGCCAAAAGTTAATAAAATAATGTTGTTTCTGATGTTTAATCTTGGTTAATTGATTTTAACTAAACAAAGCAATATTTCTACATCAGACATTTCTGAACTTTGTTCAAGTTCATCAAACTGTTTCTGAGTTTGGAAGTTGGTTCAGGTACACAGTGTACTTGCAATTCATTTTTTGTCATGAGGAAAAGTGGAACCTTTATTGAACCAAGCAGTAACTGTTGCATTCTTTTGACTACTAGGTAGATCCAGAGCCTTATTACCAAGCCTGTGTTTTGGAGTCCTGTTCTTGTGAGTTTGAGGGAAAGTTTCTCGGCTTTTGTACTGCTGTCTCAGCTTACGCAGAGGTGTGCAGTGCAAAGGACGTCTGCATCAACTGGAGAACCCCCGATTTGTGTCGTACGTATTGTATTCTATTGTAATTATTGGATTGGACTTTGGAAACAATTAAGAATTTTCCCAGCATGAGTATTTCCTGGTAAAGGCGTACCTGAGTTATTACTTAGTTATTCAAGTGATTACAGTGTTTGTTCATCTCCACAGCGGTGTATTGTGACTATTACAATGAAGTGGGCCAGTGCACCTGGCATTACAATCCCTGTGGCCAGGTTAAGACCTGTGGCACTAATAACCACTTTACAGGAAAACTTGAAGGTATTTTTTCCTCTTTCTTTTCCCGTTTTTTGATCTCGCTGTTGTACTGCAGTATTCTGTACTGCTTGATTTTAGAAACACGGAAAGTATTTAAACGTTCACCAAGCAATGTATGACTTTTCAGGTTGCTACCCAAGATGCCCTGAGGAGACCCCATATTATGACGAAAACCTAGGAAAATGCACCGCTTTGGACAACTGCACTTGTACCTTCATGAACAGAGTGTTGTCACCTCCTGATGAAATGTGTACTTCTTATACATGCTGGTAAGCCATTTTGTAGACTCTTGTTTCAGTGCTGAAAGGATATTTAAAAGCCATTTTTGTAGACTCTTGTTTCAGTGCTGAAAGGATATTTAAGATAAAACATTTATAAACTATATACCTACCATTAATTAAAATTTGTATTCTTTTTGCTTAGTAAATGCCTTGGTGGACAAATTGTCTGCACTCCTATATTTACATCTACAACTACAACTACAGTTTATTACACATCGACAGCTCAGCCATCTACAACAATAATAACCCACACAGCCACAACACAACCACCAACAACACAATACATAAAACCAACAACAGAATACACAACGAAACCAACAACTGAGAAGACAACAGAATCTTCAACAGCGCCAATTAAAGACACAACTACAAAACAACTACCAACAGCTGTGAGCACAATGGAATACAAAACCACAACAGAACCACCAACCTCACAGAGCACAAAGGAATACACAACACAACTCCCAAAATCAGAGAGAACTACAGAATACGCAACCACAACACGTCCATCAACAACTGAAAGTACAACAGAAATGTATACAACTCCAGTGAAAGAAACAACCACAACACAACCACCACCAACTGAGAGCACAACAGAACACAAAACCACAACACGTCCATCAACAACTGAAAGTACAACAGAAGCATACACAACTCCAATGGAAGAAACAACCACAACACAACCACCACCAACTGAGAGCACAAAAGAACACAGAACCACAACAAATCCTTCAACAACTGAAAGTACAACAGAACAATATACAACTCCATTGGGAGAAACGACCACAACACAACCACCACCAACTGAGAGCACAACACAACACAGAACCACAACACGTCCATCAACAACTGAAAGTACAACAGAACAATATACAACTCCAATGGAAGAAACAACCACAACACAACCACCAACAACTGAGAGCACAACAGAACATAAAACCACAACACGTCCATCAACAACTGAAAGTACAACAGAACAATATACAACTCCAGTGGAAGAAACAACTACAACACAACCACCACCAACTGAGAGCACAACACAGCACAGAACCACAACACGTCCATCAACAACTGAAAGTACAACAGAACAATATACAACTCCAATGGAAGAAACAACTACAACACAACCACCAACAACTGAGAGCACAACACAACACAGAACCACAACACATCTATCAACAACTGAAAGTTCAACACAAACATACACAACTCCAATGGAAGAAACAACCACAACACAACCACCACCAATTGAGAGCACAACAGAACACAGAACCACAACACTTCCATCAACAACTGAAAGTACAACAGAACAATATACAACTCCAGTGGAAGAAACAACTACAACACAACCACCTCCAACTGAGAGCACAACAGAACACAAAACCACAACCCGTCCATCAACAACTGAAAGTACAACAGAACAATATACAACTCCAGTGGAAGAAACAACTACAACACAACCACCACCAACTGAGAGCACAACACAACACAGAACCACAACACGTCCATCAACAACTGAAAGTACAACAGAACAATATACAACTCCAATGGAAGAAACAACCACAACACAACCACCACCAACTGAGAGCACAACAGAACACAGAACCATAACACTTCCATCAACAACTGAAAGTACAACAGAACAATATACAACTCCAGTGGAAGAAACAACTACAACACAACCACCACCAACTGAGAGCACTACACAACACAGAACCACAACACATCCATCAACAACTGAAAGTTCAACACAAACATACACAACTCCGATGGAAGAAACAACCACAACACAACCACCACCAACTGAGAGCACAACAGAACACAGAACCACAACACATCCATCAACAACTGAAAGTACAACAGAACAATATACAACTCCAGTGGAAGAAACAACTACAACACAACCACCACCAACTGAGAGCACAACAGAAGACAGAACCACAACACATCCATCAACAACTGAAAGTACAACAGAACAATATACAACTCCAGTGGAAGAAACAACTACAACACAACCACCTCCAACTGAGAGCACAACAGAACACAAAACCACAACACGTCCATCAACAACTGAAAGTACAACAGAACAATATACAACTCCAGTGGAAGAAACAACCACAACACAATCATCCACCTCAGAAAGTACAACAGAATACACAACACAACCACCAACAAGTGAGAGCACAACTCAACCAACCATACCAACAAAACAATACTCAACTGCAGCTCGGCCAACTACTGAAGCTACAACTTCAGTAAAATATAGCACTTCAGTGTCAACAGTGTCTACAACAGGTGTGGAAGCCACTACAAATATGTGCTTGAATGAACATTTAAACAATGCTTTCTACAAATAAAATACCAGTAATTACTGTTTTTTCTCTCTCATTCCCACTAGAATTGATAATAGTCACTGGCCCTACTATCACCAGCCTAACTCCAAACTCACCTCAAGGACTGTATACAACAACTAATCCTACAACAACAACCCCTTCTCTGACATCTGTACTCAGTACTACAATACCTACCACTAAACACACAACTCCAGGTAATAATACTACTCATTCAACTTACAAATACACTACCACATGATAACATAACCCCGGGGCCTACTACAGCTTAAATGACACATAGAACAAATTCCAAGCTTTAAATCCAGTGTCAATTACTATGTGTTCAATGTCTTAAACTCGGTTATATGTGATATATATTTTGATTGATTGGGATCTTATGTTTGTCTTTTTTTAACTAGTGTGTGAGTGCAAAGATGTGATGCGAAATCAAAGCTGGCCGTGTGGAGAAACTTGGAGAGAGGATTGTGCTGATAAAGCCTGTAATGCTGGAGTGATTGAGGTAAAATCCATTACCTGTCCAACATCCACAATCAGGACTGATTGTCCTAGAGACAAGAAGTCTTTGGTCAAAGATGAAGAGACTTGCTGTGAGAGCTGGGAGTGTGACTGTAAGTAAACTGACTTTTCATATACACATTGAAACCAGTGGGACTAGTTAGAGGTGTGGCTATCTATTTGTCCAGCCAATGGAAAATAAGAAGAGTGACGGGAATGCCATCACTCTTTTACAAAAGTTTGTATAATTTTACTGATACATCAGATCATCAATTGTACATCAGATTCAGTCTATTTTTCCTGATTTGTTTTTTAGGCCAGTGTCAGGTTTATGGAGACCCACACTACATCTCATTCCAGGGGATCGCTTTTGACTTCATGGATAACTGCACCTACACTCTAGTGGAGGAGCGAGTACTGCAGCACAGATTAAGCATTACTGTAGACAACTACTACTGTGTGCCGGAAATCGATAATTCCTGTTCTAGGGGAATCACATTAAAGTACTGGAATAATATTGCCACACTTGTGGTAACAGAGGACTTTACGGTAGAGGTATGTTTATAATGATAATTTATTTATTTTTTTTAAATGTGCTATTCTACTGGTTTACGAATGTATTAGTCTCCTAGAGTCATACATTTGTATGGGGATAAAGAGTGTGGGCCCATATTTCTCTTTATTATAGCCAAAAGACAGGACCACTCTGTCTGATTGACATATAAGCAGCCAATGACTTTTTGACTTTTTCTGTCAGCTTTTTTATTATCAATACCAAATTAAATATACCATAATTTTTTTTTAACCAAACATCCTCAACTCTAGAAGTTCAAAGAAAATGAGCTCAACTCAAATATGCAAATATCTAACAATAAAATAGATTTTTGCTCCACACCCATGGTTCTCTGCTGGTCTATTTCTATGAATGACTGGGGATGATAGTTCCCTTGAGCTTTGATGATAAGCAGATTGTCTCTATCTTTTTCCAGTGTACATTGAACCAGGAGATTATAAAACCACCATATGAAGATCAGGTCTTCAAGTTTGAAAACAGTGGTAGCCAGGTCTACATCTACATCAAGCCTATTCGTTCCTATGTTTCTCTTACATCTTTCAACAATCTGTTAATCAACCTGGCAATGGAGCACTTCCAAAACAACACCCAAGGACAGTGTGGTATGTCATTAAAGTCAATTAACTTCTGATGGAAAGTTACTGGCACATTAGACAATATGTGGTTCATGGTACATATGATATCACAGACCATAAATAGATTGTGATAACCTTACACTCTTGACTTTGCAGGTGTCTGTGGTGGGCAGTCGTGTATACGAAGAAATGGTGTAGTTGAAGATGACAACTGCTGTGATAAGACTGCATATGACTGGGTTGTAGAAGACCCTCTGAAACCCTACTGCAAATCTGTGCTCACCGATGTTCCTTGTGTCCCTCCCCTGCCACCTTCACCTCCACCTCCACCTCAAGCTCCACCTCTGCCACCCTGCCATCCTACAATATGTGACCTACTTCACCATGAGTAAGTCACTGTTGGGTTTTTTCAATCCACTAAGCATAACATTTGGGTTTTGGAAGTATATAAATCATATAAATCATATAAAATGACAAACAACTTCATAGTTTTGCTTGGCTTGTTTTGTTGCACTGTGACTATAACAATAGGTGCTAACATCTTTTACTTTAGAGTATTTGCGGAGTGTGGTGAAAGGATCAATCTTACGTCCGTAGAGAAGAATTGCCGATTTGACTACTGTTCATACAATAGTAGTGTTGGTGCCTGTTCCTCTCTGGAGTATGCAGCATCAGAGTGCAAAAGGATTGGTATTTGTGTGGACTGGAGATACCTTACCAATGGCTCCTGTGGTAAGAAAACAGTATGAAAGCACAGTTTCTGAAAATACTGGTAGCACGCTTATATTTCTGTACATTTGTACACTGACGTCTACAACATATTAACATCATCTTAAAACCTAACTAATTTACGTAAAGTATATACAAGTTTAAAGACCTGCAAGCCTTTACGAATCCTTTTAGGTTTATGAAACTTTGAATTTGTGGAATTCATAGCTTAATTTATTGTATAAGTTACTGTAATTTTATTGGCCGAAACTTGTGTTTTCCATGTCCATTTGATTTTGTGTTATCTCCAATAAACTTTGAAAGCGTTGCTGTCTTCTAATAATATTCCACTGTGTTTTAGAGATCACATGTCCGGAAGGAATGATGTACGACGAGTGTCGAGAGTCTCCAAATGATGTCTGTCGAGGCGGGTGAGAAAGATTTTTACTTTAAATGATTCAAGCATTTCTAGAGTTCAAGACCTGCTTCATATTCACCTCGTAATTAGAAGATTGTGAAAAATGCCAGTGCACCACCTTTTACTTTGTCTCATTTTTTTTTCCATTTTTTATTGATTTATTTATTTTTAATAATGGTTACGATTAGGATTGTATGTTTGCTGTTCCATGTGTGACCTCACACCCATGACTCTATTGTCTCCTCAGTGTTCGCGAGCCTGCAACCTCTGCGGTTGGTCTGAGATCAGGCTGCTTTTGTCCAGATGACCAGATACTTGCGGAAGAACACAAGCAAATCTGTGTGCCTGAATGCCCAAGTGAGTTAAGAAGTCAACCAAATATTACAAAACAACATTTTTTTTTTTTTTATTTATAGGCCAATCCTGAGAGCAATGTGACAAAAAGTTTTGTTACAGTAATATTTTAAAAGGTAAAATATTTTGTTAGCAAAATTGGCTTTGCAAAGATACTTTGCTAGTTTTCCTTAATAAGTAATGCTTTATGTGAATTTCTTTAAATTGAGTAATTTAGATATGCATTTCATTTCGTATTTATTTTTCAGCATGCAAAGGGCCATTGGGTGAGCCCATGCCGGTAAGAGTTCATTTAACAGTAAAACCACAAACTTCTGTTAAAAATATCTGTAAATAGATGTTTATTGTGAATACTGCATAACAGAAATCTTTCATCTTTCTACAAGGTGGGAGCAGTATGGGAATCAAACTGTCACATATGCACATGTAATAACCAGACTAGAACTGAAGAGTGCATACCCAAACCTCGAGAACCCACTCCAGTCTGCAGCACCTACTCCATCCTGGTCTCTGACTGCTGTGACAATCAGATTTGCGGTAATGTTGCAATCTTTCCACAGGATAGCATAGTGTAGCATGTCACTTGTGCTTTGAAAAAATATATATTCTTTTTTAATTGATTTTTTCATGAGGTCCAGTGTTGTAAAAACAGATTTAGAGTATGTTTTCTTTGCTTATTTACAGTTGAGAAGAGTTGTGAGTACAATGGAAAGACTTACAAGGTAAAGGAAATAGTTCACATATTTACTCACAATGGGAGTTTTGTATAGTTTTAGAGGCCCCTTTAAAAGGCTTTGCTGTAACCAAATTTAACATAAAATACACTGAACAATGCATGTATATGTGTTCTCACTCTGGCGGATTCAGGTGGGTGATCGGTGGACAGACCCTTCACGTCCGTGTGAGTCTTTCAGCTGTAGTCAGACAGGAACTGAGGTTGAGAAAACCATATGTCCGTTGCAAACCTGTGCTGAGGTGGGAATGATCAAACTCACATCAGTATCACAAACTGAATCAAGTTTGTTGCTCATATACATTTTTTTTTCTGGTTCTGTCTTCTATAAAGTTAATGTATTATGTTTCTGTGTATCCAGGATTTACGAGTGTGGGATGAACATCATTGCTGCTATTCATGTAGGTTTACACAAATGTTTCACTCTAGTTGGTCTTGTAATGGAACTGTACCATAGTACAGTGGGGTCTAGTTCTTCCCTGATGTGAACTCCATATGTTAACTGCAAGACCAATGTTAGTATCAAGGCAAGGCAACTGTCCACTTTTCCATTGACCACAGTGAAGGGCTTTTTCCCATTCATTAAAATACAGTATAAACTGTAATATTATGTAATATTATTACAATTTAAAACAATTTAAAATATCTTTATATTTTACATATATTTCAACATCTTAATATATTCCAGTGATGAGAAGGTTGATTTTTCAGCAGCCATGTCTCCAGGCTTCAGTATCACATACAAATCAGTTGTACTGGAAAACAAGATACTTTTTTTCATAAATGGAAACTTCAAAAGAACATAACCCAATTCCCTGAGATGGGAATGGGATGTTATGTCATGGGGTTGACATTACATGAACACGATTTGATTTGTCTGAAGGAATATGCAAGGGCAGACATGCCTGAAATATGGTGGCATAACCCTAAGACATTCCCTTGGGATACATTCACATTCTGCCCTTCAAATCTCATTCGCAAGCTCCATCAGAGAGTAAAGAGGGTTATTTCAAAGAGAGGTCTATAAAAAAAAAAAAAACATGACTGGGGGGCAGTCGTGGCCTAATGGTTAGAGAGTTGGACTTGCTCCCCGGATGCCACAGCAAAAATGGCTGCCCACTGTTCACGGTCTGTGTGTGTGTTCACTGCTGTGTGTGTGCTCTTGGATGGGTGAAATGGAAAGCACAAATTTCGAGTATAGGACACCATACTTGGCCACATGCCATGCCCTTTCCTTTCCTTAAAGGAGCAGCCTCCAGCTAAGCCAAAGTGGTCAACAGATTAGATTAAAGAGGAATGCCATGAGGCAGTCTACCTTCAACCTATCAGCCCTCCTATCCTATCTTCTATCTCTGTGCATCAGCCTCTCAGCAGTGGTTTCTATTGTCACAACGCATTCGTCAAGGAAGCATGCTTATACTTCACTATCACCTTCTACATTGAAGGGAGCCACAGATGATAAAGTGGGAATCTATAGCAACAGACCCACTACATTCCATCAAGCTACATATTCTTCGCAAACCTTCAGAAAGCATGACAGCATATGTTCAGATTATGTTCACACCAGCACCTCTCAGCTTAATATATTGGAAGGGATGGCTGATGAGAAGAGGAACATTTCGTTGTGTTGCAATTCTATATCATTAATCACCTATTCTTTGCACTTACTGTTTAACACCCCTAGCTGTGCTGAGGGGAGGACAACTGATAAAAACAAAGAGGTAGCATCATCTCACCATGAAAACACCTTCTGTGGAAAGGTTGTCCCTCAGTAGTCCTTACATCAGAGAAGCATTGCATTGCTCTAGACCAGATAAGCTAGCAGATCGCCTTACCTCACTGCGGCTTAATGCTTTCCTTATAACATCAGTCCATTCTCTAGGCCTAAGCGAAGGACTGAAGGACCAGGGGCCTCATTTATAAAGCGTGCATATGCTCAGATTTGATCTTAGAGAGTGTGTATGCTTAAATCCACGCTAGCGCTCATATTTGTAAAAACTGTCTTTGACGTGGAAAAGTGTCGTAGTACTGCAGGTTTTTGAAAATGTAAGCTGTTCTTGCAGCTCGCTGTTCTAAATGAAAGGATTTGGATGGTGACAGGTTTACAAGGCAGAGAGCAGAAACCATTCAGTTACGCGCAAGTTCAAGATCATTTGCGATTCATAGATTTCTCAACTGAAAGAGATGCGTACGTGCGTTTTCTGCACGCATATTTGAGTGATGATCGTAAGATCAAAAATTTAGGATGGTTTCTGCGCAACATTTTATAAATGAGGCCCCAGGATTGTGGTGGGGAATGAATTCTTAAATGCTGCTGATTGATTCCTTGCCTCTCTGAACTTCTAGACGACTGTGTTCATGACAGTACCAAAAAGGCCAGAGGGCAAGATCAGGATATCAAGGAGAAAGAATTTCTTCTTCACTTCAATCTCTAAGAGTGTCAACCACATATGCCACTCTGTGGCAACCATTACAGCAATGGAGTAACCGATAGTACGGACCATGTGCTTGGTGGCATGAAGATCTGTGTTTCAGCAGGTCTACTCTAGATCTACTTCTGGGGACAGTCCCTTGACTTGTCTTGGCCAAGGTCCTTTGGAAGATCAGCCTACAACACCACCATGTTGTGCATTGCCCCACCAGCCTGGCCTGCTTCTGCATATGTATTGCCTACCAGCCGCATAATAGTTTAACTCAGATTTGATGGCAAGACCGTGGGGGTGATGAAGGAGATGGGCTCCCTGGATACATATGCCTCAACTCCCATCACATCTTTCACCTTCGAGCTGGATCGGGCCAATGACATGCTCTCAATTAGATGACAATAGGCCACAGAGTGGGCTTCATGACCCAGCCTGAGAGCATCAGAGTGAGCCTATCATAGTGAGATCAGCCATCTCCCTCGAGAGCTGGCCAAGCGAGCTCTACTCACAAGCAAAATGACACAAAGAACGTTTGTGTCATCTCCTGTTATTTTCCAACTTACAGACCACATACTTTTGAATGTTTATCAGTTATGGTGTTAGATACAGTCTCCACATCAGAAATTTTGGATTCAGACCCGGATGTCGGATCCTGCCAGAAGATATCAGTTTTGTCTTGTATTCAAAGTCCAGTCAGCAGCATTTTGTGTGATATCCAGCAAGTCATGTCCGTGACCCAAAACCAGTGATTTGTTTGCATAGTTACGTATGTTTCAATGTTCAGACACTTTCTGACCAGCACAAATCCAAGCACAGGCATTTCTGACCAGCAAAGGTCCTATTTTATATTAGGTGGCCTTAATTACTATGTACTTACATTTAAATTAATCATTTGATACAATTAACTTATTGTGTACATACATGTTTACATTGTACTTATATTTAAAAAAAAAATATATACCTGCATGTAATTACATCTACATTTATAATTACAATGTTCACCCATCCCTTACAACTTAACTAACCCTTAAACCTACCCATACCACCAAACCTGTCCCTAACCTTACCCATATCCCACCTCAATAGCAGCAAAAGTGTTTTGCAATACAGTATGAACACAATAAGTACATTGCACTTATTTTTTGTTGTACGTACATTAGTTAAGGCCACCTAAAGTTTTTTTTTTTTTTTTTTTTTAAGGTTGTACAAATCTGTTTTATTTTTACTCATTTAAGTATGTTGCTTATTTTGTTCTGTGTATCACAGGTAATGTTACATGCACTGCCAGATTGATGAGGATGAACCTCACGATTGCTGACTGCTCACAAGAAGTCGAGCTGCCCACTTGTGAGGGCCAGTGTGAGACACACAACAGGCAAGTCTAACATCATCAGCCTGTTTATTCTAAAATAAGCTAGACTATTTTAGTCTTTATTATTTTAGAGACACTTTGTTAAACAGACACTTTGTTAGCTGGATGTTCATGTAAAGGCCTGTTGTAGTATTACAAAGATAATATGCTGCTAAAAGCAATAAGCACACATCTGCCAATCATTAATTAGTACCCTGACAAATAGCCTTTGACCGCTAGAGGGTATTGTCAGAACGTTTGTCATTTTTTTCAGCACAGCATTTTTTTTTTTAGATTGTAAATATTTGAATATTGAGTCTCATCCTCATTTTAGAAATATTTGGGCATGACAAATTATTATATTTTCATATTGGCCAATTATTTGCAGCAAAACATCTACTACTAATAAAAATAATAAGGTCCAGTGGGGTCTAATATGTATTTTGCATATAATGTTTATATGTCCATGTTAAATTTTTACACACATTTTCCTTAAGGGAGGTATTTAGCCCCATGCTCAGCTGCAAGTAATTCACTAATATAAAAGCCCAAAAATTTTGGGATCATATAGTAGTGCACATATTTGTGATGCATGCTTTTAAATACAGTACATATTTATTTAAAATAATAACCATAGCAAAATCAGATTTCAGTCACACACACACACACACATATAACATTAGTAATATTGTACAAAATATTGTTTATTGTGTAATACTGTTTAGTGCTTTATCTCTGATTTTATAAACTTTAGCTTTATGGTACTCAATCATATCTTTAGCTTTGGTGGACACAGACAATGTCTCATTGGTATATGTGGCCCCTGAGTTCTATATTTTTATTTGTTGTGTTGACTTGCAGGTGGGTTCATACTAACAGCACACTTCAACTTGAACAGAGTCACCAGTGCTGTAAGGAGAGAAATTATGAGATGAGAGAAATCACGCTGACTTGCAGTAAAAACTCCCCAACCCACTTCACATACAGACATGTCACAGGCTGTGAATGCAGGGTTGAAGGTTAAGTTTACCTGACACACAAATGTATGAAAATGTTAGTTAATGTTACATCTGATTAATTTTGGTGTGTGTGAGAGTTGTATATGCACAATTAATAATTAGCTGCTGATGTGTGTAAGCCAAACAAACACATTTCTGCCATTTGTACTTTTCAGCATGTTTTAAGTGAATCAGCTTCATTAACTGTCAAATTTTCTATGCCAAAATCAATGCTTTATCTTATTTAAATAATCACTATTTTATTTTGTTTTGTCAAAAACTCAATGCAATTATGTGCAATATATTTCAATTATTACTTTAATTTGATTTGTTTTATGTTTTCTGATTGTCACATATGAATAATGCCATGTTTGTGTGTGTCTGTACTTTTAATGTGATTTCACAAACAAATCAAACTTGTGATTGTAACCTGATATCAGGTGTCAAGGCCTCAAAGGCTTTTGTAATCCACTTTATGGAGTCATAATTCATAATAACCATTAATTCAATAAAAAAAAAAAAAGTTTGACACTTGTGGTATTTGAATGGGTATTTGCTTTTACATTAACCATGTTATTTAAATAATAATAATAATAAATCTTAAAAATATACACTCATTGTTTTATTTATTAACCTGATATCAGGTGTCAAGGCCTCAAAGGCTTTTGTAATCCACTTTATGGAGTCATAATTCATAATAACCATTAATTCAATAAAAAAAAAAAGAAAAAAAGTTTGACACTTGTGGTATTTTAATGCGTATTTGCTTTTACATTAACCATGTTATTTAAATAATAATAATAATAAATCTTAAAAATATACACTCATTGTTTTATTTATTAACCTGATATCAGGTGTCAAGGCCTCAAAGGCTTTTGTAGTCCACTTTATGGAGTCATAATTCATAACCATTAATTCAATAAAAAAAAAAAAAAGTTTGACACTTGTGGTATTTTAATGCGTATTTGCTTTTACATTAACCATGTTATTTAAATAATAATAATAATAATAATAATAATAATAATAAATCTTAAAAATAAACACTCATTGTTTTATTTATTTATTTATTTATTTTCTTTTCAGAATCCAATTTTTTTTTTCTTCCAGGATAATATATATTGCTCTGGAAAAAATTGAAAGACCACTGCAAAATGATCCGTTTCTCAGGTTTTTTGTTTGTTTGTTTGTTTTATTCTATAAACTACTGTAGCAAATTTAGCTCAAAAGGGAAATGTATATAAATAATTACAATTAATTATGATTAATTACAATTATTTATATTGGCTGACAGTAATAAACTGTAGCAGAATTAAATTGCCATCAGCTGATCTGTTCGTCCAGTGAACATTCAGTGTATGTTCATATCAACTCTAAGAAAGAATATTTTCGTGGCCACAGAAAATACTTTCCTAAGTATTAATGCATTAGAGCATGTAGTAAGGATCAAAATTGTAAAGGGACATTAATATGCAAGGCAGAATCAGAAACTTATGTAATTTGTGCACAAGAGTTTTATTAAATAAACACTATCATAAACTAGTCTAACAAACAAATAAACAAACATACAATCACTCATACATGGGGAAAGGGCAAATGAGAGTTGATGGATGAAACCATCAGGAAAACAGAGAATGAAGCTATGGAAAGAGTCAGTTAACCACCTGAGTAAAACCATCAGCACCGTTTATAGTGGGGTCTATAGCTTATACTAAATCTCTGTTTTGTTTAGTTAAATATACGATACTTGCATTGCCTTATTGAACAAGTGTCCAGAATGCAGTCTCGGATGAAAGTCTTGATGGTTTCAAGGTTTTGGACTTGCAATCACATTCATCCTGGTTTGAAGTGTGATGAATTCCAAAGATGTTTTGACTCGATGGTGATTGGGAGTTTCTTCCCAGGTGAAAAGTGAAGAAGAGTTAAGAGACATCAGCTAAGATCCGAGAATCTTTGGTTGAATGGAAAGACAAGGCCACAAGGCCTGGCACAAAAACTTAAGGGTCCAGAAGAGTTCTAGCTCACATCCTCATCTTCTCAAAATCTAAAAGATCCGCCGACTGGTTGTGCTGAGGCCTGCCAGATGCGGTAGCGCCGGCCCTAGCAACCAGAAGATGGAGAGGGGATGGGAGACGAGTGAAGAGACTAAAAGCTAAAAACTAAAAATACTAGGCGGGTCACTGAAGTGAGGTCTTTTAAACCCTATGGAGATCACACCTCTGGGGTGTCAAAGAGCCAATGGAGTCCTGAACTTTTGGAGGGAAGGTTTTACGACTCTTTGAGCATGGTAATTTACATGGAGTTGGATTGGAAGTTGATATACAAACTATTAAAGATTCTTAGAACACTAATATGTTGCATAGTTATCAACATGCAATATACACTGTCATTTAGATCATTGATAATTGATAGAGACCAAACATGGAATAAATGAGGTTATATTAACTAGTGATCTATCATAAGCATGCATAAAACAATATACAGTACAAAAGACAATATACAAAAACAGAAACAATATACACAATGACCTGAGGATATGTGTGTTCATTCAAAGAAAGGTTTTTCAATGAATTAATTAGAGAAGAGTCCATTTTTATGTGCATTATGTGTCTTTCCTATGGAAAGTTTAGTGAGAGGGAGAACTCTCTACATGCCATTAAGTCGTAAAGTTTATCTGGCCTGGCAAAAGTCTCCTGGTTGCCATGGTAACCAGGGGGCTGGACTTCGTTCACAGACATATAGGCACCGAGTCTGGTTTTGGGTGAGGGGTCTGTGACTGTTTGTTAATCTAATGAATAATTGATTTGTTAAATCTAATGAACAAATGTGTGTCTGATTGGTCCAAATGCTACACTACTGATAACATTTCTCCCAAAAATTCCAAATAATCATATTGTCATTTAGAGCATTTACATTTGCAGAAAATGTCAACTGGTTTAAATAGATAGATAGATCACCCTAGCTGCTGTTTACAATTCTTTTTGTAGGTCACCTGATGTTATCCTGTGGTTGTTGAGTGACATTCAAAATAGTTGGCGGCCATCCCAATCAGTGAAGAGTAATTTTTTTTTTGCCCTCTGCCAGACTTGTCCCCAGTGTGTGCAGCTTGACCTTGTTCTTATGAACTGTTGTCTTTGAAATTTTAAGGATGGAAGCGACCTGATGCTCACTGTATCCCTCTGGCAGTAAAGCCAGAATTGAGCCCTTCTTTTCCTCACCCAAAACTTTTCTTTTCAACTCTTGTGGCAAGGCCAATAGCTATTATTTGCTTCCAACTACATTTGAGATACTACTAGCACTCTTTTTATTTATTTATTTATTTATTACAGGGACAATGCAAATTAATAAACATTTCTGTCAATATGCCAGAGTTAGCCAGAAGGCTATTTTTCACCTGCAGTCCCTAGACAGATGGTAAATCCAAGCTGTCATCCAAGCTGTCCTATTGCTAGAAGAAAGTGATGACCACAACAGTAGTTTTTATACTTTACCTTGTTAATTAAGATTTAGTTGAGGTGATCACCTAATCAGTACTTCATTAAACAGAAATAGGTGTGCCTGTGTTGGAATTCAGCAGACACTGAAATGGAATGGCTGCCATACATGAAGAGCTTTATCATAATTATCAATGTACCTTTTTAATTATTTTTTATTATTCTAATAATGGTTATTATTTATGTATATATATATATATATATATATATATATATATATATATATATATATATATATATATATATAGATAGATAGATATTTTGATAGTTTAGGATATAGTGACTTCTGCGGCAAAACTATTCCAGAAATCCAATCTGGAATTTCTGGAATTGCAGTATTCTGGCCAAATATGTGAGTTGATTTGGAGTGAGGGGTGATTTTACAGGCAAAGAGTAAAGTTCTCACTTTTCACACACACACACACACACACACACACACATACTTGAATTTGTGGTTTACGGGGACTCTGCATAGGCGTAATGGTTTTTATACTGTTCAAACCGTATTTTCTATTGCCCTACACCAACCCTACACCTAAACCTACACCTTACAGAAAACTACTGGCAATTTTTGAATTTCATAAAACACCGTTTAGTATGTTTTTTAAGCCTTTTGTTTTACGGGGACACAGGAAGTGTCCTCATAAACCATGTTTACGTTGTAGTACCCATGTCATTATACACATCTGTGTCCTCGTAAACCATATATACCAGTACACACACACACACACACACACACACACACACACACACACTGTTTCCAGTGACTGCATTCACCTTTCTCTCCAGAGTCCTATCTGTTAGTCCAAAGGATATGAGACAGCATTGGTCTGCTCTGTCCTCTGTACCTTTGAGAAACCCCAGCCCCCTCGCTGTAGAGAAGTGACCTGTTGGCATGATCACCAGATGGACATGATTGTTTGGTTACTGATTAGATGTTATAACACTGAATGATAAAACCTTAAGCAAAGTGCCAGATAGAGCCTACCTGTAAGCAAAAAGTGCCAGAGTCCTCCATGCATTCTGAGGGACACCGGCAACAGCACAGGTATGTTTGATCTCTGTATCTCTAGCTGTCTGACAAGTTTCTTGTTGTTTATAAAAAAAACAAAAAAAAAAAACAAAAAAACCTGTTTTCATGTGTTGCAGAGATGAGTTATCTGTATTAATATGCATTGTATTCTATTAGACTATGCACATGAACAGGGTTATTTGTCACATCTGTGAATACATTTTTATGTATGTGTGTATATGAATGTATGCATTAGCTTGTTACACTATACAATGGCCAGCCTGCCAATAAATGACGTGATTTTTATAAAAAAAAAAATAGTTATAATTTTTTTTTTACATAAAGCATACAAAGAAATGACAAACCATTATTTTATCAAAAAGCATAAAATGTTTTCATTTTTGTTTTTCTCTTTTTTGTTCTTGAAAACTTTTTTCAAGCACCCTTCCTCTCGCAGGAAATGTGGTGCAATTTCTGAATCCACTCTCAGCTGCACCCTCAGGGGTCTTTCCCCTCAGATGATGTTTTCTTACTCCTGTAAACAATAGTCCCTGGAAAAAAAAAAAAAAAAAAAAAAATCCTGTTTGCACGACAATAATGTGATGCTGTTCATAATGATTCTGGTGTTAACACACTCTGTACTGTTCTGTCATCTGTCATTCATATTGTTTCCAGGGCATCATGAGTGTGGAAAAGAAGACGGCACGAGAGCCTTGCTGCTCCAAATTAAAGGTAATTTTGACTTATCGTCTACTGCTTTTCAGTTTCTTGTTTACATTGGCCCATTATGAACAAATCCCATCACTATGCAGTTACTTTCTATTGGCTTTCTCTGCACAGTTTCAGATCATCTTCTGAGATCTTGTTTTGTATAGTGGCCTCAAAAATAATTTAGACATTTAAGTAACAGACAAATTTCATTGCAATAGTATAAGCACACATTTCGAGTAAAATATTGAAAACAAAAAATAACATTAACTATAAATTTGTATATATATATATATATATATATATATATATATATATATATATATATATATATATATATATATATATATATATATATACTATATTGCCAAAAGTATTGGGTCACCCCCTTCTAATGAACAGGTTTGACTACTTTAGTAATTTCCATGAGTACAAGTCTTAATGTTTAAGCATATAATGATATTCTAGGGAATTGTGTGCTTCTAATTTTAAAGCAACAGTTTGGACAAGACCCTTTTTTATTCTAACATGATAATGCCTCTGTGTATAAGGCAAGGTTCAAAAAGAAATGATTGATTCAGTGAGTGTGGAAGAACTTGACTGGTCTGCAGAAAGCCAAGCCCCACCCCCCTATCCCCCCCCGAACTTGGGTTCTGCAGCAGGACAATGATCCAAAACACACCAGCAAGTCCACCTCTGAATGGCTGAAGGAAAACAAAATGAAGACTTTGGAGTGGCCTAGTCAAAGTCCTGACCTGAATCCTATTGAGATGCTGTGGCATGACCTTAAAAAGGCGGTTCATGCTCGAAAACCCTCCAATGTGGCTGAATTACAACAATTCTGCAAAGATGAGTGGGCCAAAATTCCTCCACAGCGCTGTAACAGACTCACTACAAGTTATCACAAACGCTTCATTGCAGTTGTTGCTGCTAAGGGTGGCCCAACCAGTTATTAGGTTTAGGGGGCAAGCACTTTTTCACATAGGGCCACGTGGGTTTGGATTTTGTTTTCCCTTCGTAAAAAAAAACAAAAACAAAAAAAAACCCTTCATTTAAAAACTGCATGTTGTGTTTACTTGTGTTATATTTGATTAATATTTAAATTTGTTTGATGATCTGAAACATTAAAGTGTGACAAACATGCAAAAAAAAAAAAAAAAATAATCAGGAAGGGGGCAAACAATTTTTCACACCACTGTATGGGTACAGTCATTTTAGACTCTTCCAAAACTGTTGCAACAGAGATGGAAATACAATTTTTAAATACATGCATTATGTTTCCATCTTTGTTGCCACAGTTTTGGAAGTGCCTTTTTCTGTTCTAAATAAGGTGGTGTCCCAATATGTTTGTCTATATAGTGTATGTACAAGTCATTGGTGTTTGGTAAAGAGTTTTTGGCTCAAGGTCTGCATTTAAAGTCACACCAGAGGTGTTCAGCTTGGATTAGGACTTGGCTTTCTGCAGACCAGTCAAGTTCTTCCACACTGACTAAATCAATCATTTCTTTCTGAACCTTGCCTTATACACAGAGGCTTTGTCATGTTAGAATAGAAAAGGGTCCTGTCCAAACTGTTGCTTCAAAATTAGAAGCACACAATTCCCTGGAATATCATTATATACTTAAACATTAAGACTTGTACTCATGGAAATTACTAAAGTAGTCAAACCCGTTCATTAGAAGGGGGTGACCCAATACTTTTGGAAATATAGTGTGTGTGTATGTATATATATATATATATATATATATATATATATATATATGTGTGTGTGTGTGTGTGTGTGTGTGTATATATATATATATATATATATATATATATATATATATATGTGTGTGTGTGTGTGTGTGTGTGTGTCTGTGTGTGTGTATATATATTTCTGGTTTTTCATAGTTACTGTACACCTCTTTAAATTCTTGGTAACACTTTAAGGTGTCCTATGTACTTACTATTATATTAACAATAAATTATGCATAATTACATGCAAGTAACCCTAAACCAAATCCTAATCCTTACCCTAACCATATAGTAAGTACATGTAGTTGATTACTATTACTCAGTACTTAAATGAATAATTACACTGTAACAACAACACAAAATAAAGTGTAACCAAATTCTTCCATCATTTACTAGAATAGAATAGAATAGAATAGAATAGAATAGAATAGAATAGAATAGGTCATTGAAAGGCAACCTGTGAGTGATTGTCAGGGGTTCCACAAGCCTATACAAAAAGTACTACAGTTTGATTCAGCAAAATAGCTAAAACTAGTATAAGATGGTCTTAGCTGGTAATACTGGTTTGTTGGTTTGTTGACTTGTGTTAGTGGGCACTTTTTAGCTGGTTAGCTGAAGATCACCTTGGTCACCCTGGAATGACCAACCTACACTAGTTAAAACCATCTTAAACTATCTGGAATATCTAATTCAAGCATAAACCACCCAAATGGGACCACCCTTATTATCTTAAAATCATAATGGCAACTCTGCATTTCTGCAGAAAATGTAAAAATCTAATTTGTTAGTGTATAAACTAAAGTGGGTTTTTAGTTACATTAATTGCTATCTCTCTGTTTATTGTAATCTCTCTCTCTCTCTCTCTCTCTCTCTCTCTCTCTCTCTCTCTCTCTCTCTCTCTCTCTCTCTCTCTCTCTCTCCTTCAGATGTTTTTGGCTGCGATGTGTTTTGTTTACTTTGCCAAAGCATTTCAGGGCAGCTACATGAAGAGCTCTGTCACACAGATTGAGAGACGTTTTGACATTCCCAGCTCGCTGATTGGATTCATTGATGGAAGTTTTGAAATTGGTGAGAAAAAAAAAATAAAATAAATAAATAAATACATATTTTGGGTCTAGATATAGCAGAAATCTTCATATACCCACACACCCTAATGGCAATTTTAATTATTTTACACTTTGGTAAATTGGTGGCTAATTTATATGATCTCATTCGTGCGTTTCCATACAATCTTCTTATGCCCCACTGACAATTAGCTTTAGGGGTGGACCTTCATGCTAAAGAACTTCAACTTTATGGTTAAAATTGGTTGTGATGTTAATAGGACACCATTTTTTGTTCATTTCAGGTAATCTGTTTGTAATAGCTTTTGTGAGTTACTTTGGTGCTAAGCTTCATAGACCACGACTCATAGGAGCTGGATGTTTAATCATGGCCATGGGATCCTTTATAACTGCAGCACCACATTTCTTCCAAGGACCGTACGTTTACCTGGAATAACTACTCTTTAAACCCCTTTAGTTACCATATTTGTGAAAACAAGGATATGTTTCTGATTCCACTATAAGACAAAAATATGTTAATGCATTTTCCACAGGTACAAATACGAAACAACAATTTCACATTTCTCTGCCTCTAATGGTACAGAAAGTATTCTACCATGCTTAATCAATGGGAGTCTTGCACAAGATGAAATTCCCACAGTGGAAATTCAAGCAGGTAAGTTGCTTAAACCTGACCCTGAGACAGACCTCAGATAAGATATTAAACCATATATAGGGATAATGCTACCAATTTATCACAATAATAAACTTATGGGCCTTGATCTTCTAGATCTAATTATGTTTCTTCTTCCAAAAATAAAAAAATAAAAAAAAAAGAAGAAGAAGAAGAAGAAAAAAAAGCTTAACAGAAATATAGGATAATGGATGAATTTAAATGTTTGGGTAACATTAGGTTCACCCCATATATTATTTTTCATTATGCATAATAACATTTTCTTTATGAATAATAACAACTATTTACTCTTCTCATTTTTGGGTGATCTATGCCCATACAATTTTTGTAAGACCCACTCTAATACTGGCACCCACAAGAAATAACATGTATAAAAGATAAGATGAGAAAGTTGAGTTGTGGAATCATTTGTCATGTTTGGTTTGTAATATGATTGTGCTACCCACAATCCTCTGCAACACTGATCTGTCACTCTAGATTGCTTATACCAAGCTTTTCTTTTCTGAACTTTGAACTTTGGGAAGCCTAATGTATTGGGTTTGATTGCTTTTTTGTAATTGATACACTTGAAATCTACAAAAGTAGACTTTGTTCTTTCATTGACATCCTGATATTGCAGTGTCACAAAGTTAGTGTGTGCAGTTGTTCATTTGTGGTGCTTTTGTTTTTGTAGAATGTGAGAAAGCAGCCAGTTCCTCCTTGTGGCTCTATGTCTTTTTTGGGAACATGCTTCGTGGGGTAGGAGAGACACCTGTCATGCCCCTTGGGTTGTCTTATCTGGATGATTTTTCGAGGGCGGAAAACACTGCTCTTTACATATGTATGATTGATTACCAGTTTCAGTCATTATATTACCAATTCTGGCATACATTCAAGCCTTATTAACATACTGCTGGTTACACTTCAAACCCATTAGATGTCAAAACGTACCAATTTCACTATACCACTTTCATTTAAAACAGGGGACACCAAGTTCGGTTCTAGTGGGCCGGTGTCCTGCAGAGTTTAGCTCTACCCTAATCAAACACACCTGAAACAGCTAATCAAGGTCTTACTAAGTATATTTGAAACTTCCAGGCAGGTGTGTTGAGGCAAGTTGGAGCTAAACTCTGCAGGACACCGGGCCTCCAGGATCAAGTTTTATGACCCCTGATTTTAAATGTGTATTTTACTTATTGATCATTAACATACAACCCAAATTCCAGAAATGTTGGGATGTTTTTTGAAATTTGAATAAAATTAAAACTAAAATCATTTCAAATCACATGAGCCAATATTTTATTCACAATAGGACATAGATAACATAACAAATGTTTAAACTGAGAAATTTTACAATTTTATGCACAAAATGCGCTCATTTCAAATTTGATGCCTGCTACAAGTTTCAAAATAGTTGGGACAGGGGCAGGTTTACCACGGTGTAGCATCTCCTCTTCTTTTCAAAACAGTTTGAAGACGTCTGGGCATCGAGGTTATGAGTTTCTGGAATTTTGGTGTTGGAATTTGGTCCCATTCTTGCCTGATATAGGTTTCCAGCTGCTGAATAGTTCATGGTCATCTTTGACGTATTTTTTGTTTAATGATGCACCAAATGTTCTCTATAGGTAAAAGATCTGGACTGCAGGCAGGCCAATTCAGCACCCAGACTCTTCTACCACGAAGCCAGGCTTTTGTAATAGCTGCAGTATGTGGTTTTGCATTGTCCTGCTGAAATACACAAGGCCTTCCATGAAATAGACGTCATCTGGAGGGGAGCATATGTTGCTCTAAAACCTTTATATACCTTTCAGCATTAATAGTGCCTTCCAAAACATGCAAGCTGCCCATACTATATGCACTTATGCACCCCCATACCATCAGAGATGCTGGCTTTTGATCTGAACGCTGATAACACGCTGGAAAGTCTCCCTGCTCTTTAACCAGGTGGACACGGCGTCCATGATTTCCAACAACAATGTCAAATTTGGACTCGTCTGACCATAGAACACTTTTCCATTGAAACAGTCCATTTTAAATGAGCCTTGGCTCACAGGACACGATAGCGCTTCTGGACCATGTTCACACATGGCTTCCTTTTTGCATGATAGAGCATCTGCAGATGGCACGGCGGATTGTGTTTACCGACAGTGGTTTCTGAAAAGGTACATCTGAAAAAAGGGGGGTCGTCTTATAATCAGGGTTGTCTTATATTCGGGTCAATACGATAGTTGCTAGATGTTCTCCCATCTGAATCTTTTCAAAATTTCTTGCTTTTTCAGCCCTTTGTTGCCCCCATGCCAACTTTTTAGAGACCTGTAGCAGGCATCAAATTTGAAATGAGCTTATTTAGTGGATAAAAGTGTAAAATTTCTCAGTTTAAACATTTGTTATGTTCTCTATGTTCTATTGTGAATAAAATATGTGACTTGAAAGTCTTTTAGTTTTCATTTTATTCAAATTTAAAAAACGTCCCAACATTTCCGGAATTTGGGTTGTACGTACTTACAGATAACATTAAAAAAAGTAAAGGGCCACTTAATATTACTTACAGAGAGTACACTTTCATGACTGTTTCTTAACATGCTGAAGTACACTTATAAGTAATGAGGTCAAATTAAAAAGTGTACTTTGTAATAAGGTCAAATTAAAACTTTTACTTTAAAGGAATCATTTTAATAGTGTGTTTGACAGTTTGCACTTAAGTATATTTTTATATACTTTTAAATACCTATATTTTTATAGTATATTATTTATGTAGCAAGTACTCTTGTTAAAAGCTGTATAAAAATAAGTGTACCTTTTTCACAAGGGATAAATATGTCATTATGTGTGTAGACATGTTTTAAAACAAAAACGAGAAAATATTATGACATGCAGTATATGGAAACATATCTGTCACGGTACGCTGTTCAGGAAGAACACGGGAGGCACGAAGAAACATTTAACAGTCTTTAATCAAGGAAACACAGGGGATAATCCACAATAGGAGCTAAGCAAACACGTAGAAACAAGAAGACCCGACAAAACCAAACTGCACAGACTGGGGCTTATAAACACAGGCTAATGAGGGACAGACAGGTGCGGGGAATCAACTAATGATCAAACTAAACAAGGACAGGAAGGTGACCAAATAAGGCAAAACAGGAACTGAAACACAAGACAAAACAGGTCCAATCCTGACAATATCACCCTTGAAGTAAATTAAATAGTGAATAGAGAATTTGTTTCTGTGATGTAGAAAATGAAATGGCCATTTAAGCAACATTATCATACACACAACAATCCAGCTTTTTTTCTTTTCTTTTTTGTAACTTACATTATTCTTGGTGGTGATTGTGAATCAGTATTTTTATACTGTTTTATTTATTTAGTTATTTTATTTTTTTTTTCAGCTCTCTTACAAACTGTTGGAATAATGGGGCCCATGTTTGGATTCATGTTAGGATCTTTCTGTGCCAAGCTCTATGTGGACATAGGAGCAGTGGACTTAGGTATTTACCTGTTTGTTCAACTGATAATGGCTGTTTGCCCTACACTGGTCATATGATGATGATTTTTTGTACATTTCTAGAAAAAAAAAAGATAAATAAATAAAAAATCCCAGCAGCCTTTCTTAAAGGTATTTGACACAAACAAACTAACATTTGTACCTTCAGTTTTACTATGTCATAGTTTCTTGTTGCATGTGAATTATGTGAAAAGTAGATGTTTGTCTTTTAGTCTAATCGATTGACAAGGTCACGCTGATTCACGTTGGTTCAAAAGTTTAACTTTGAAAAATCACTCTGATTGCTCAAGATAATAACTCAGCATTAACACACACTAAGTCAGTGATCATGATTTTTAAAATAACTATGATAACTAGTCTTCTATATATTTACTGACTCAGTAAGTTACCCTTTGACTTAAGAGGTCTTCGGTCTTACTGTTTGTTAGGATTTCAAATTATAAACACTTCTGACTCATTTATGAAAATGCGCACATCTGTTTTTTTTTTTTGTTTTTTTAAGATACCATCGCCATCAACCACAAAGACTCACGTTGGGTTGGTGCCTGGTGGCTGGGCTTTTTGTTAACTGGTGGAGTGATGCTACTGGCTGGAATTCCCTTTTGGTTCCTTCCCAAGTCTCTTCCTAAGCAGGGTGAGACTGAAACTGAGAAAAAATCTAATGTTCTAGAGGGCGAGCAGAACTGTTTCATTCCTGACAACAACAAACACAGTAATGCTCCTGACAAATCAGCTCCAGTTTCCATGGCAGCTCTGGCTAAAGGTGTGCATTTCATCAATTATTTGATTTTGATTATTTTTTTATTTTTTTATTTTTTTTTTTTACCTGAGGTTTGGTTATTGAGCATACACAACCCTTGCATTTATGTTAAGTTCTTGATATTTTCTAGATTTTCTGCCATCACTTAAGAGACTCTTCAGAAACACAGTTTACATGATCCTCATTATCACCACTATCATGCAAGTAAATGGTTTTATAGGACTGATGACGTTTCAGCCAAAGTACATGGAGCAAACTTACGGCCAGTCAACATCAAGGGCCATATTTTTAATAGGTGAGATTACATTTGCCTATATGTTTTATCTGTTTAATATTAATTTCCAGTTTGTCAAAATACACATAGTGAAGCCTGTGCACAAAAAGAGTGCCACTTGTTGTCCTTCTTATTTAAGTGTTTAAAAAAAAGAAAATCATCACAAAAAAATTCACAAAAATCATTTGATGCCAACAAAAAGGCCTGGTTTTCTGAATACCCTTGTCTTTTTATTGATATGTGTTATTAAAAAGATTTGAGGTTATGTGCCCCCAGGCAGAGCTAGGTAGATTAATTACAAATTGTAATCCGTTACTGATTCCAAATTACATGACAAAAATTGTTGTTAGTAATGTAATCCGTTACATTACACATTTTAGATAAAATAATCAGACTACTTTTAGATTACTTTTTACCTAGCTTGCTTTTCACATTGATTTAAATAGGATAATCTTGTACCACATTGAAATAAAAATACAAAGAGTATGATGCTATATTCCAATTGTTGTCAACAATATAAAGTGCATTAAACATTATATTGCGTTAAGGTTTCCCAAACTGGGTTTGTGAAAGAACTGCAGGGGTTTTATGAGTTTAATGAAAAGCTAATAATAATAAAAATAAATAAATAAATAAATAATGATAAATTACACTTTAAAATTTAGTTACCCTTCAGAATGCATATTCATGTCCAATACTGTATCATGAATTTATTCATCTTTTGTCTTTCCAGGCATTTCAAATTTACCAGCTGTGGCTTTGGGAATTGTCACTGGGGGGTTTATAATGAAGAAGTTCAAACTTAATATTCTTGGAGCATCCAAATTCTGCATTACAGCATCTTTTCTGGCTTTCGGTGCGTTGCTTGTTCAGTATTTCCTGCAGTGTGACAACTCACAAGTGGCTGGACTTACAGTGTCATATCAAGGGTAAACACTCCAGAAATATTATTACAATTCATTGTGTTTGTTATCATCATTCTCTCTGGCAGCTTTGAGCAGTCAGTGGAATGATGAAATTAATGTATTGCATCTTTTATGTTCTTATGTTCTGTTTGGTCTCAGAGGCTCCATTTCTTAGTGTGTAAAAACAACAATGGCAATTTTGACATTAACGTCTTTCACTGCACATTTTATACACTACTGGTTAAAAGTTATCCATTAAAAGTTATCATCTTCAGTGTCATCAGTGACACATGATCATTTAGAATTTTTCTAGCATTCTATTATCCTGATTTAGTGCTCAATTATGAATTATTCAAGTAAATATATTACAACAGAAAAGAGTTCTTTTAAACTGTAATAATATTTTACAATATTTCAACAGCAGTCAGAGTATGAAAAGACAATGCAGAAAAGCTGAGCAGATGTGGCGGAATCCGTTTTTAATCAGCTGAACAACTACTTAAACTCAAACGGATACCTGGACAATTTTCAATCTGGTTTTCGAGCACATCACAGCACAGAGACAGCGCTTATTAAGATAATAAATGATATTCACTTCAATTCTGATTCTGGCAAAATATCAATGCTGGTACTACTAGATGTTAGTGCTGCATTTGACACTGTCGATCATAACATTCTTCTAGAGAGACTGGAAAACTGGGTCGGGCTTTCTGGGATGGTACTCAAATGGTTCAAGTCATACTTAGAAGGGAGAGGTTATTATGTGAGTATAGGAGAGCATAAGTCTAAGTGGATGTCCATGACATGCGGAGTCCCACAAGGCTCAATTCTTGCACCACTCTTGTTTAGCCTGTATATGCTCCCACTAATTCAAATAATGAGAAAGAACAAATTGCCTATCACAGCTATGCTGATGATACCCAGATTTACCTAGCCTTATCTCCAAATGACTACAGCCCCATTGACTCCCTCTGCCAATGCATTGATGAAATTAACAGTTGGATGTGCCAGAACTTCAGTTAAACAAGGAGAAAACTGAAGGCATTGCATTTGGAAACAAAGATGAAGTTCTCAAGGTGAATACATACCTTCACCTTTAGTCAAATAACTAAAAATCAGGTCAAAAACCTTTGGGTGATTCTGGAGACAGACCTTAGTTTTAGTAGTCATGTCAAAGCAGTAACTAAATCAGCATACTATCATCTCAAAAACATTGCAAGAATTAGATGTTTTGTTTCCAGTCAAGACTTGGAGAAACTTGTTCATGCCTTTATCACCAGCAGGGTGGACTATTGTAATGGTTTCCTCACCGGCCTTCCAAAGAAGACCATTAGACAGCTGCAGCTCATCCAGAACACTGCTGCCAGGATTCTGAACAGAACCAGAAAATCTGAGCATATCACACCAATCCTCAGGTCCTTACACTGGCTTCCAGTTACATTTAGGATTGATTTTAAAGTACTTTTACTCGTTTATAAATCACTCAATGGCCTAGAACCTAAATGCATTGCAGATATGCTCACAGAATATAAACCTAACAGACCACTCAGATCATTAAGATCGAGTCAGTTAGAAATACCAAGGGTTCATACAAAACAAGGGGAGTCCGCTTTTAGCTATTATGCCGCCAGCAGTTGGAACCAGCTTCCAGAAGAGATCAGATGTGCTAAAATATTAGCCACATTTAAATCCAGACTCAAAACTCATCTGTTTAGCTGTGCATTTGTTAAATGAGCACTGTGCTATGTCCGAACTAATTGCACTATGTATAATCATTTTCTATTCTTAACTGTTTTAAATTATTTTTAAATCAATTTTTATATCGTTTTGTTTTTATTATTATTATTGTTTTTAATTCCTTGTTTTTATTGTTGTGATTATTATTATTTTTAATGACTATTTCACATCCTTTTATGTAAAGCACTTTGAATTATCACTGGGTATGAAATGTGCTATATAAATAAACATGCTTTGCCTTTCCTTGTACTTGTCACAGTTTCAGTCTGTTTAGTTTCTTTACATGTTGGTTTTAATATTCCAAAAGAGGATGGATATCCCTGCTGTTCACCTGCTCCTCCCAGAGCAGAGGGAATGAATTGGAGCACAGCCCATACTCCTCCTGCTGAGGAGGAGTTGTGTCTGGCTTCTGTACTTTTATGAGAATTTAGTAGGGGTAATTCCCCAAAACCTTCCTTCCACACTGGTTCTGTCCAGCCCTGAATCTTCTGTGACTCCAGTGGTCCTGCTCAGCTCAGAGTCTTCTTTATTGTTGAATTCCTCCTCCTGTTAGTAAGCTTCCCAGTTCTTCATTTAGGGCTTCATTCACTCCGACCATTCTGCTCCTCCTTGGCTCCACACACCCATACGTAGCTCCACCAGGGTCTGTCAGTTCTTGGGCCCCACCGGGGTCCACCTTGGTAAGTTGTTGACCTGCCTCCACCCAGAACTAACACTCCCCAGGGTATGCTCCGTCCCTCCATCCCTCTGGTTCTGACAGGCTCCTCCTTCCCTCCAGCTTCACCTTGGTCCTTACTTCCTCTGGATCTGCTCTGGCCTGCCTGCAGCTCCGGCTCTTCCATCCAGGCCTCCAGTGTCACCCTGGGTCTTTGCCTCCTCAGTTTTGCATCGGTCTCCACCACACAGATTCCAGTATCCACCCTGTCTTCTCCCTCCATCAGTTCTGCCATGGGACTTCATCTTGGCTGTGCTCTGGGACCTCGCCTGGTTATTTCTGCTCTCTTCCCCTCCCTGGCTCCTCCCACTGTCCTCTCCACCCTGGAGTCTCCTGCTGTGATCTCCTGTGGTTCCCTGCACTGGACTCAGGAGGCCACCCAGAGTTAGATCATCGCTTCCGGTTCCTGTCGCCGTGTTGCTGAGAGGTTTGCGATTGTAGCTCCGTGTAGCTTCGCTTTTCTGTTGAATTTCTATCTTACTTTCACTCTCTGTTGTTTAAAGTAATAAAATATAACTTAATTCCCACCATATTTCTGATATTATCTATCATAATAATCTGACTAATTTGATCGTTTGCTTTTAATCTAAAACCGCAAGTGCAGCGAGCGTGCAGCGTGTTAGCATTTGTTAGCATTTGTTAGATGGTTAGCTTGTCATTCGCGTTTCCATTCGAGTCTATTTCTGTTTTCTTTTTTTTTTGCTCCGTTTCATTTCTCTCTCACTCCGTTTTTCACGAGTTCATCAAAGAACAGTAGTAAGTCAGAATCAGTCATCAATCACAGTGAGTAATTGCTTTTTCTCCTGCTATTGTTGTTTGCACCGCTTGCCACATGTATAGTTTATCTCCCTCTGTCAGCGACGAGGGATTCACATGATAAACGCAGGGAAATAGTTAGGCTGACAGAGAAGATTTTAGAACTAGAGACATGCATCCAAACTTTAATTGAGGATAGTAAGAATGTGAGGGCTGTAGATACGGCTTTGGATGTGACTAGCTCAGGGAGTCCTGTACATTGTTCGGTCCCGGTTACAGAGCCTCTACAGCAGGGCAACTGGGTGACTGTGAGGCAGCATAGTCGCAGGTCAAAACACCGCTCTTCTGTTCTGATCAAAACAGGTTCTCCCCACTCAGTGATGCACCCACCGAGAAACCTGATGAAAGTGTTCTAGTTATTGGCGATTCCATTGTACGGAACGTGAAAATAGAGACACCAGCCACCATAGTCCATTGTTTACTGGGAGCCAGAGTGCCTGACATCTTGGTAAATTTAAAAGTGCTGGCTAATGCTAAATGTAAATTCAGTAAGATTGTTATCCACGTCGTCACTAATGATTTTCGACTTCGCCAGTCGGAAATCACTAAAAATAATGTTAAAGAGGTGTGTGAACTTGCAAATACGATGTCAGACACTGTAATATGCTCTGGCCCGCTCCCTCACCGGGGTGATGAGATACATAGCAGACTGTCGTCACTCAATGGCTGGATGTCTAAGTGGTGCCCGCAGAATAACATAGGTTTTATAGACAATTGGATGAGTTTTTGGGGCAGACCTGATCTGTTGAAAAGAGATGGTCTTCATCCCTCCTGGGGTGGTGCCGCTCTTCTCTCTAGAAATATGGTACATAGTAGAGTTCATACTTGACTAACTGGGGCCCAGGTCAGGAAGCAGACAGACTGGCTAAACCGACCGTCTGCTAGCCGCCTCACGCCACAGAAGTCAGCTAATTCTCAGCACATAGAGACTATTTCACCTAGATATCACACTATAGAGACTGTGTCTGTTCCCCGAACTAGAAAATACAAAAAACGTCGAAACCAATGTATGAGTAACAATTTAATTGATGTTCAACAAATAAAAAAATGTATATAACACAGAGAAACAAATTATAAAGCTTGGCTTACTGAATATCAGGTCCCTTTCTACGAAAGCACTTTTTGTAAATTATATGATCACTGATCATAACCTAGATGTGCTCTGTTTGACAGAAACCTGGCTAAAACGAGATGAATACATTATTTTAAACTGAGTCTACTCCCCAAGATTACTGTTATAAAAATTAGCCACGTCCAAAAGGCAAAGGGGGAGATGTTGCTACAATTTATAGCAATATTCTCAGTATTTCTCAGAGGGCAGGCTTTAAGTATAACTCGTTTGAAGTAATGGTGCTTCATATAACATTATCTAGAAAAACAAGTGTTAATGATAAATCCCCTGCGATGTTTGTACTGGCTTCTGTATACAGGCCACCAGGGCATCATGCAGACTTTATTAAAGAATTGCTGATTTTCTATCAGAGTTAGTGCTGGCTGCAGGTAAAGTCTTAATTGTAGGTGATTTTAATATCTACGTTGATAATGAAAAAGATGCATTAGGATCAGCATTCATAGACATTCTGAACTCTATCGGGGTTAGACAAAACATGTCAGGACCTACTCATTGTCAAATCATACTCTAGATTTAATACTGTCACATGGAATTGATGTTAATGGTGTTGAAATTCTGCTTTGTAAGTAATCTTCCTGATTTATCTCAATTCATCAGCATATCCAACAGTGCAGAAAAACTTGATGACGTAACAGAAACTATGGACTCTCTCTTTTCTAGCACTTTAGATACGGTTGCTCCTTTACGCTTAAGGAAGATTAAGGAAAAGAGTCCAACACCGTGGTATAATGAGCACACTCGTGCCCTAAAGAGAGCAGCCCGGAAAATGGAGTGCAGCTGGAGGAAAACGTCTTGAGGTTACGTATGTAACCATGGTTCCTCGAAGGGAACGAGACGCTGCGTCGAACGCTTTGGGAACGCCCCCGGCGAGACACCGTACTGAAGCATGTGTGTAATCAGTCCAAAAGAGAAACGAGACGTCACGAGCGGAGTGACGTAAGCCATCAGGAAGCAAAAAGAGCACCCAGCAAACGCTCATATCAGCTTTTGTGAAGCGAGCGCGTGCAGGGGTGCAGGGAGTATGGCAAGGAGACGCAGCGTCTCGTTCCCTTCGGGGAACCATGGTTACATACGTAACCTCCAGACGTTCCCTTTCAGGAACTCGAGCTGCGTCGAACGCTTTGGGAACGAGAATACCCTCTGCACCATACGAGCAAATCCCTGTCGTGTGTGTATCATACTGAGCACATCAGGACGAGAGGACTTGGGACCCTGGAGTAGATGCCAGGTCCAAGCATGTA
This sequence comes from Spinibarbus caldwelli, assembly GCA_039654775.1. Taxonomy (NCBI): domain Eukaryota; kingdom Metazoa; phylum Chordata; class Actinopteri; order Cypriniformes; family Cyprinidae; genus Spinibarbus; species Spinibarbus caldwelli. The sequence continues at coordinate 19,760,491 of CM077228.1, read as the reverse complement.
AAATCGGATGAATGTGTGCGGGGAGGACCAGCCTGCCGCAGCACAAACACCCACCGACTCATAGTCTGCTTGGTCGCTGGTGCCCCTTTCTTGGGGGGACCAAAGCAGACAAACAGCTGATCTGCTCTACGCCACTGGGCAGCTCTATGAACGTAGGTGTCCAGTGCTCGCACTGGACACAGCAGATTGAGTCTCTCCTGGCCTGCTTCTTGAAAGGGGGGAGGACAGAAGGCCTGTAGTATGATGGGACCCGGCGAGGCAGTGGGCATACCCGGGACATACCCGGGTCTCGGGTAAAGGAATGCCCTGGCCATGCCTGGGGCAAACTCCAGGCCAGCTACAGTGAGAGCCTGGAGGTCCCCGATCCTCTTTAGCGAGGAAATAGCGAGCAAGAAGATAATCTTTAGCGTCAGGAACTTGTCTGAGACTTCTTCTATGGGTTCGAATGGAGCTTTACACAGAGCCTCCAGAACCACTGCCAGATCCCATGAGGGCACCTTGGTGCGCTGTACTGGCCTCAGCCTCCAGGTGCCACGGAGGAAACGTGTAACTAACGGGTGTCTATCCACTGACTGACCACCCTGAAGGGCATGGTAAGCAGCTATGGCCGCCACGTAAACCTTCAGAGTGGAGGGGGACAACCCTGCAGAGAATCGCTCCTGCAGAAACTCCAGAACTGTACCAACTGGGCAGTTGACTGGGTCTTGCAGTCGCTGTCCGCACCAAGAAGTGAAAAGTTTCCACTTCAAGGTGTACAGTTTCCTCGTGGCGGGAGCTCTAGATTGGAGTATGGTCTCAACAACCTCAGTTGAAAGACCGGATGCTATGAGCTGTGCCCCCTCAGAGGCCACGCCCACAGTCTCCATAACTCCGGGCGGGGGTGAAGGATGGTGCCCCCCGCCTGTGAGAGAAGGTCCCTCCTGATCGGAATCTCGAGCGGAGAGTCGTCGAGGAGAGACACAAGGTCCGAAAACCACACTCGGGCCGGCCAGAACGGGGCTACTAGTAGTAGACTGACCCCGTCCCGGCGTACTCTCTCTAGAACTCCCTGGAGCAGAGCGATCGGGGGAAAAGCGTACAGGCGAAGCCTCGGCCATGTCTGTACCATGGCATCCAGCCCCAACGGGAGCCTCCATTCCCCGGGCCTCAGCCCCTGCCTCGACAGGATGTCTGCTCCCTGATTGAGGTACCCAGGGATATAGACTGCTCTGAGTGAGAGGAGCTTTCCCTGAGCCCACAGGAGGATCTGGTGCACCAGTCTGTAAAGGGGGCGCGAACGCAGACCCCCCTGCCGATTTATATAGGAGACCACTGATGTGTTGTCTGTGCGAACAAGCACATGATGACCCATGAGGTCTGGCAGGAAGTGTCTGAGAGCTCGAAACACGGCCAGCATCTCCAGGCAATTGATGTGCCACGTGAGATGATGGCCTTCCCACAGACCTCGGGCAGAGCTGCCACTCACGACAGCCCCCCAACCCGTGAGGGAGGCGTCCGTCATTAGCGTTACATGACGACAAGGAGCCCACAGCGACAGGCCTTGAGACAGGAACCACGGTTTCTTCCACATGTCTAAGGCACGTAAGCATCGCCGCGTGACCTTGATCGTGCGAAGTGGGTTCCCCCTTGGGGAAAACCCTTTGGTCCTGAGCCACCACTGTAGGGGTCTCATGTACAGCAGGCCAAAAGGTATCACATTGGACGCCGCTGCCATCAGCCCCAGCAATCTCTGAAATTGTTTCACAGTGAGTGACTGGCCTTCTCTTACTCCTCTCACGGCCGTGAGAATCGCTTCGATACGAGCAGGAGACAACTGTGCCTGCATCGTTCTAGAGTCCCACACCACGCCCAGATAAGTGGTCCTCTGTGCTGGAGATAGCACACTTTTCTTGGCATTTAGACGCAACCCCAGCTCCTTCATATGTGCGAGGACGACATCTCGATGCCGAGCTGCCATTTCTTCCGACTGAGCTAGAATCAGCCAGTCGTCGATGTAATTCAGTATGCGAATGCCCTGGAGTCGCAGTGGAGCCAAGGTAGCATCCACACACTTCGTAAAAGTGTGGGGCGACAGTGACAGGCCGAACGGAAGAACCCGATATTGGTATGCTTCGCCCCCAAAAGCAAACCTCAGGAACTTCCTGTGTTGAGGAAGGATGGATACATGGAAGTATGCGTCCTTGAGATCTATCGTGACAAACCAGTCCTCGGACCTGATTTGAGACACGATCTGTTTGATGGTGAGCATCTTGAACCGAAACCGTTTGATTGTGCAGTTCAGCAGACGCAGATCTATTATCGGACGCAACCCCCCATCCTTCTTCGGAACGATGAAGTAACAGCTGTAGAACCCTGACTCTCGCTCCAGAGGAGGAACACGTTCTATGGCCTCCTTCCTCAAGAGAGTCTGTACTTCTTGTTCCAATACCAGAGCCTGCTCGGGGTTCACTAATGTTGGAACGACACCGTTGAAATGAGGTGGACGAGAACCGAACTGAATTCTGGACCCTCTCTCTACAGTCTGCAGGACCCATTGTGAGACGTTTGGCAGAAGCTTCCATGCTGCCAGAAAGTCTACTAAGGGAACCAGTCTCTCGAGACTGGCCTCTGGTGTAACTAGAGAAGCTACTTTGATGCCCTGAAGCGACTGATCGGCAGGAAACGAAACGATCCCGCTCAGCAGCCCCATAGACCTGGGAACGGTGAAGGAGGAAGCATTGGAATGCCGCTGCCTGCTTCTTCGCCTCCTGAAACCTCTCGACGACAGTGTCTACTGCGCCACCGAAGAGGCCAGAAGGCGATAGCGGGGCATCCAGCAGGAAGAATCGACAGCTCTGAATGGAGATCGGGGAAAAAAAGAAGGTCCCGGTGTGAAGGTTGCGAACTGGCTCTAAGGAAACGCTCGTCTAATTTACTTTTATACTTTTTTAACTTGTATCCCCACCCGAGATATAACATGGGCAGGGAGGAACACACGACTTGAAACGCCGTCCGCTCACCACATACTCAGACTTCTTGCTTTTACACTTTGGCATTGTGTTCTCGCTTTCTATACAGAGATATTTCTGACTGACTGAGTGCTTGATGCAACACACACACACACACACATACACAGACGCGCTCGCTGAAGAGCAAAAGCTGATATGAGCGTTTGCCGGGTGCGCTTTATGCTTCCTGAAGACTTACGTCACCCCGCTCGTGACGTCTCGTTTCTCTATTGGACTGATTACACACATGCTTCAGTACGGTGTCTCGCTGGGGGCGTTCCCAAAGCGTTCGACGCAGCTCGAGTTCCTGAAGGGGAACCAAATTAGAGGTATTTCGTATTGCTTGGCGGGAAAGTACCCTATCCTACATAAAAGCATTAAAAACTGCTAGATCTGATTACTTTTCATCTCTTTTAGAAGAAAACAAACATAACCCCAGGTATTTATTCAATACAGTGGCTAAATTAACAAAAAATAAAGCATCAACAGGTGTTGACATTTCCCAACAGCACAGCAGTAATGACTTTATGAACTATTTTACTTCCAAGATCGATACTATTAGAGATAAAATTGTAACCATGCAGCCGTCAGCTACAGTATCACATCAAATAGTGCACTATAGATCCCCTGAGGAACAATTCCACTCATTCTCTACTATAGGGAGAGGAAGAATTGTATAAACTTGTTAAATCATCTAAACCAACAACATGTATGTTAGACCCTATTCCATCTAAACTACTAAAAGAGGTGCTTCCAGAAGTCATAGACCCTCTTTTGGCTATTATTAATTCATCATTGTCATTAGGATATGTTCCCAAAACCTTCAAATTGGCTGTTATTAAGCCTCTCATTAAAAAAATACAACTTGACCCCAAAGATCTAGTTAATTACAGATCGATCTCGAATCTCCCTTTTCTGTCAAAGATACTAGAAAAGTTAGTATCCTCACAATTATATTCCTTCTTAGAGAAAAATGATATCTATGAGGATTTCCAGTCAGGATTTAGATCGTTTCATATTACTGAGACTGCTCTCATTAGAGTTACAAATGACCTGCTCTTATCATATGATCCTGGTTGTATCTCTCTATTAATGCTACTGGATCTTAGCGCTGCGTTCAACACTATCGATCACAACATTCTTTTGAATAGACTAAAAAACTTTGTTGGCATTAGTGGAAGTGCATTAGCATGGCTCAAATCGTACTTATCTGACCGCCATCAATTTGTAGCATTGAATGAAGAGGTATCATATCGATCACAAGTGTAGTATGGAGTACCTCAAGGCTGAGTACTAGGGCCATTACTTTTCATGCTTTACATGTTACCCTTTGGAAATATCATCAGTAAACACAGGGTTAGCTTTCACTGTTATGCTGATGATACTCAGCTCTATATTTCTTCGTGGCCTGGTGAAACATACCAAATTGAGAAACTAATGGAATGCATAGTTGATATAAAAAACTGGATGACGAGTAATTTCTTACTGCTAAATTCTGAAAAAAACAAAAAAAACAAAAAATAAAAAAACAGAGGTGTTAATTATCGGACCTAAAACCCCCACATGTAATAACCTAGAACACTGTCTAATACTTGATGGCTGCCCTGTCAATTCTTCGTCATCAGTCAGGAACCTAGGTGTGCTATTTGATAGCTATCTTTCCTTTGACAGCCATGTTTCTAGCATTTGTAAAACTGCATTTTTTCATCTTAAAAATATATCTAAATTGAGACCTATGCTCTCAATATTAAATGCAGAAATATTAATTCATGCGTTTATGACCTCAAGGTTATTCAGCCTAGTCTCATGTTTATACATAGGTATTAATACGTAACATTTACAAGCACAAAACGTACATTTTTGTACGTTTTTATTGATGCTAAAATGTACAATTTAGAAGTATTTCAACGTTTAAAACTTATAAATCGATATGTATTTTTAGCTAAAAAAAGGTAAACATATTTATGTATCTTTTATATCAAGACATTCGCATCAATGCATTTTTATCATTTTATCAATAAGCTATTTAGATTTTTAGACCTCTTGACCTACCCCAAACCTAAACCTACCCATTTTACAGCGAATATGCATTTTTATCATTTTATTAATAAGCAATTTCGATTTTAGACCCCTCAACCTACCCCCAAACCTAAACCTAGCCATTTTTACAGCGAATATGCATTTTTATCATTTTATTAATAAGCAATTTACATTTTAGACCACTTAACCTACCCCCAAACCTAAACCTACCCATTTTATAGCGAATATAAAATGATACAAAACACAACTGACCGAAATATGCAGGAAAATAACCATTTTAGTAACAATATAGCATTAAGAATGTTTTTATAGTCGCTAATCCCACTCCTACATCTAAACCTAAACGTAGCTATTTCTGTACAGTATAAGAAAAACATGACAGACAGATAAATGCAATTACAATAATTTATTTATTGCAAAAATGTCAAAAGCACTACCAAAAGTAATCCAAATGACGATGCGTTGCAGCTGCAGTCCTCTCTGGCGGAATACAGTAGGTTTGTGTGAGGTGCAGAGCAGAATTTATTATTGTTAATTGCTGAAAATATTATCCAGATTATTTTCCTGATCCTCTCGCTCTCTGTGTGAACTCGTGAAGGCGCGCGCTTGCTCGCATCATTCAAACACACACCTCACCAGAAACATGGCATGTCGCAATCTGTAACGAATGCAGGCGAGAGCCAATGAGCGTTCGATTATCCTGTCGTAAAATCTAAGCGGCAACATTTGAATTCGTAACGAGCGCGTCAGTCAGCGCGGGCTTTGCTGTTTACGGTCGCTCGACTTGCTACTCGGGTTGGAGATGAAGATCGCCGCATAAAGGCTTGGATTTGGGTCTGTTCCTCGCAGTCGTATGGATTCTGAAGATCTGGATTACAGCGCACAAATAAAATTGTTTCATTTCGTAATTATGTTGCGGTTTTGGTGTTTTTTATAGTTCTATTGTCAGTCACAGCATGTCGGAGAAAACGCTTTTTGTGGCTCATGGCAAACAAAGTAAACATTACATAACAAGTAAAGGTTAAATTATTTCAAATGTTATTTATTTTAAGGTTTAAAGTGAAGTCTTGTTTAACATTATGTAGGCCTAATATTGGAAACGAGCTGGCAGCAGAAATCACACAACAAAACAAAATGTTATCATTTCATATTAAGTAAACGAGTAAACAATTTAATGATGCAATTGAAAACAAGGTAATTGATATGACAACTAAAAACAACTAATAATAAAATTAATGCCGCAATTTCAATATTCATAAGGATTCATTTTTAGATGTCGTCCATACGTCAGTTTTGTACGTTTAAATGCTGAAAATACGTAAGTAGTTGTAGGTTTAGCTACTGAAAATACGTCAGTATTGTACGTTTTATAGAACCACATTTTATGTAAAATGCATACGAATTATCATGAGATCACGTTGGATTATTGTAATGCTCTATTGGGTGGTTGTTCTGCACGCTTAATAAACAAACTACAGATGGTTCAAAATGCAGTAGCTAGAGTTCTTACTAGAACCAGGAAGTTTGACCACATTAGCCCGGTTGTGTCAACACAGCACTGGCTCCCTATTAAACATCGTATAGATTTTAAAATCTTGTTAATTACTTATAAAGCCCTGAAAGGTTTAGCTCCTGAGTACTTCGGCGAGCTCTTATTGCATTATAGTCCTCCACATCCACTGCATTCTCAAAACTCTGGCTATTTGATAATACCTAGAATATCAAAATCAACTGCGGGCGGCAGATCCTTTTCCTATTTAGCGCCCAAACTCTGGAATAATCTACCTAACACTGTTCGAGAGGCAGACACACTCTGTCAGATTAAATCTAGATTAAAGACCCATCACTTTAACCTGGAGCACACATAACACACTAATACGGTTCTAATATTCAAATCCGTCAAAGGATTGTTAGGCTGCATTAATTAGGTCAACCAGAACCGGGAACACTTCCCATAACACCCGATGTACTTGTTACATCGTAAGAAGAATGGCATCTACGCTAATATTAGTCTGTTTCTTTCTTATTTTGAGATCACCGTAGCCACCCGATCCAGTCCGTATCCAGATCAGATGGTCACTGCAGTCACCCGGATCCAGGCCGTATCCAGATCAGATGGTGGATCAACACTTAGAGATGATCTTTACAGCCCTGAACGTCAGCGGAGATCAGGACACCTTGATGAGCCCCAGAGAAAGATCCCCAGTGAAGACCTCGTCACCTAGATGGCCATCGGGACAAGACCACGGGAACCAGATGAGTCCTTTACACAATCTGGCTTTTGCTGCAGTTGGAATTGAACTGCTGGTGAACTGGCCCCCCGACTGAGCCTGGTTACTCCCAAGGTTTTTTTTTCTCCATTCTGTCACTGATGAAGTTTTGATCCCTTGCCGCTGTCGCCTCTGGCTTGCTTAGTTGGGGACACTTCATTTCCAGCGATATTGTCGACTTGATTGCACAGATACTATTTAAACTGAACTGAGCTGGACGAAGACATCACTGAATTCAGTAATGAAATGCCTTTAACTGAAAATTGAGTTTTTAATCTTGTCATTTTACATTATTGACACACTATTTTCCTATTTTGATATTGTGAAGTTGCTTTGACACAGTTTGTATTGTTAAAAGCGTTATATAAATAAAGGTTACTTGACTTGACTTTGCCAGTTAATCATTCACTAATCATATATTACTTTCCATGATTTTAGTTCTCTGTGTTCCCATTCTTATCATGTCATGGTTACTGATTTGGTTACCTAATTATTGATTCCTTTCACCCGTGTCCCATCTTGTTTCCTTTGGTAGCTCTGTGTATTTAAGCCCTTGGTTTTCCTCAGTTCCTTGTCCTGCATTAACATTGCTTGTTTGGTTTGCTTTATTCGTGTTCCTGTATTCCCCTGAGAGTCAGTTTGTTAAAGACTATATATTAGGGGGCAGATGTGGCCTAATGAGTCGGACTTGTAACCCAAAGGTTGTGGGTTCGAGTCTTAGTACCAGCAGGAATTGTAGATAGTAGGGAGTGACTGAACAGCATTCTCTTCCACCTTCAGTACCCACAACTGAGGTGTCCTTGTGCAAGGCACTGAACCCACAATTGCTCCCCGGGTGCCACAGCAAAAATGGCTGCCCACTGCTCCGGGTGTGTGTTCACGGTGTGTGCACTTGAATGAGTCAAATCTAAAGCACAAATTTTGAGTATGAGCCACCATACATCGCCACATGTCATGTCACATCACTTAATATTGTATTTCTTTGTCACCGTGGTTGCTGACCAGCAAAATGTACTGTACTGCATTTTTGATCAAATGTATGAATAATAACAAAACAAACAAACAAAAACACCTTAACTATAATACACCTATCAGACCAAAATTGGGAAAATAAATGTTTTAAGTATTTCTGAGACATTATTGGGGGGTCTCTCAGATCCCAAACAGAGCATCACAATGATTTAAAGCAAAGGAACATACTTTGTAATCCTTTTTAACTCTATTAGGTATAACTGAACTAAATATAGTTTAATTATTCTGTGTATTTCAAACAGGGCTCCAGAGGTGTCCTACCAGCAGAATACACTACTTTCTCAATGTAACATGGGTTGCTCCTGCTCTCTTAAACACTGGGATCCCATATGTGCCAGCAATGGCTTGACCTATGCCTCCCCCTGCCTCGCTGGCTGCCAAACCTCCACTGGAGTTGGCAAGGAGATGGTAAGCTATTCACACTTTTCCAGACCTTTACATGCCTGTTGCTCAATCTGTTTTACCCACAGACTTCTATGGTTCTATACCTTTATTGTTGTTGTTATTTCGATAGTATACAATATCAATGTATACCTACAGTGACACATTTGTGTAGACAAACTCAAACGTAAAATGTGAAAGTGCTGTTGTGATATTTACCCTTGTGAAACAAATTTTGGCTATAAATATTATTTGTTCAATTATCAGAAAAGTCAATTCACAGAGGCAGAGAAAATAATTCAATTTCGAAATGTCCTAGCAGTTTTCTGTGGTTTTAAATTGTGTTTTAATTATTTTAGGGGGAGCCACACATTGGGCCTCATTTATCAGTCTAACGTAGAAATGAGCGCAGATCCGTGCGCACAAATCAATTTACGACAGAGTTCACGTGTGATTCATGAAACAGAGTATGCCGCCAATCTCATCGTACTAATGATCATATGTTGATAAATCTGGTGGCTGAAAACAATCGTCATTTGAGTATCACACCCCTAAAAACACCCCGGTTTAGAAGCCTCGCCCCTAGAGTTTACGACACGGAGAAACAAAACCCGGCCAAAAAGAGGAAGTAATCTCATGAAAGAGAAATTGATCTTACTGCAAAAACACCCGTTAACCTTGTAACTGCAAAGAATTTCATTTTTTTTTTTTTTTTATGTATATTAAATAGGCTACCGGTAAATATAAGGAAACCTTTACAAAGATAAACATTATTTAGCCTATTTAGTTCCTTTCAGTCCACAACAAATCATTTACTTTTAACGATATTACATAACAAGAATGACAAAATAAGCATCTATAAAATTATATATTAAACTATAATATTAAAAAATCATGCTATAAGCTGACATTTATTATAAACAGCACACAAACGTCAAGCAAAGTTGAAACGGCATTGCGCTCACAAGCCTCTCTCATTCGACAAGAATCCAGACGTTTCCATTTTTGCAATATTTGTATTATTTGGTTGTTAAACTATTATTTATGTAGCCTAAACATGGCTTTATATTCACTCATGTTCCAATATTCGTGTAAAATCCTTCACATGCGTAAGAATGTTTGTTTGGGCACTGCGCGCTGATTTCACAGCGGACCTTTGAAAATAAACATTGTAACTTTTATATTTCGTTGACTGCATTTTAGTTTGATGATGAATAGCTGAAATGTCAAGCAACGCTAGAACTAATGTTGTTAGTGTGTGTGTGAGGCGCCAGCGCGATCCGATGAATAAAATAAAATAAGGATATAAAGAAAAGAAATAAAACGGATTAAGAGTGTCACAAAACGAGCGTAGCCTATCCATGTTGCACAATTTTTTTTCCCTTTCGTTTTATAATAGGCTATTATATTATAGCCTATTATATATTTTGTGTGGTCCTATTTATTTTATTCCTTTTATAGACTTAATTTCTGTTTTTCTCCATTCACAGAAGTGCTGCAGGTGCATGATGCGACGATTAAATCCTCATGGTCTGTTGTGTACGCTGCTATTCACGCATATAAAGCTAAAGCCCTGGATAAAACAAACAACAACAACAACAATAAAAAACATCCTAATCTTACTGGTTAACGATTTACTAATGAGCTTCGATCGGTTGACAGTCAGGAAAATAACCTAAATGAACAAAATGGTGTCTTTCTACAATTCTCCACCCGATTTACTATGCTGCGCGCAAGTTCAAAAACTTGCGTACACGAGCTGAGACCAGACGTGAGATTTGATCGTAGCCACCACTCACTTCCATATTGATAAATTCCAAGTTTTGCGTTGAAACGGCCGTACGCCCAGTTTTCTGTCATACGTCCGTTTCGTAAATGAGGCCCATTGTATACAAACATATCAAATTAGAATATTAGTACTAGCAATACTAGTGCTTGTATTGATTATTTACACCACTAGTGAAAATGCCTCTATTTTGCCAAATTTGATTTTTATTTTTCATTCAACATTTTGAGTGAAAAATTGTACTGAAATAAATATGTATGTAATATGTATATAATTTGATTTTCAATATGTTTCTGTATTTAGTAGTCCCCCTTTTGACAGCAGCACTTGAGCTGGCTTGAAGTATTTGTGTACACCTGATGATTCATGTGATGCCTGTTGTGTGCTTCAAATCTGACCTTTTGTACAAAAGCCTGAACATGGTTGGTTACATTTGATTAGCGACATTGAATTGGTGTTGAATATCTGTTGTTTTACCTAAATTTTATTGCTGTAGAAATGAACAAATCCTAAACCTTTGTTTACTACTACGTTTTAATGGGGAAGAGGAAAAAATTCATAGATACTGTAGGGTTTACTGTATTAAGACCCTACTGCATTTGCTGGTTTTGTAGTAGTTGACACAATCTGTCTCTTTTCAAAGGTATTCCACAACTGCACCTGTATTGGAGATTCACCTCTCCCATATGCAAACGTGTCAGCAGTGCTGGGCCAGTGCCCTCGCAAGAGTGATTGTGACTACATGTTTAAGTTCTACATGGCGGTGACAATTCTTAGTTCCTTTTTCCCGGCTTGTGCAGCCACACCAGGTTACATTATTCTGCTCAGGTAATGATTGTTTCCAACAGTGTAACAACACCTTTAAAAGAATTGACTGTCTTTAAGTAAAACTATGTAATACAGTACATGGGTAACAAACAATACTGTAATGAAACATTACAAATGAGACAGACAGACAATCAGACAGACAGAAAGAAAGAAAGAAAGAAAGAAAGAAAAATCACAAATGCATCAAAACTTTGTTTTTCCAACATACACAATGTATTTTACAATATATGACATAACACAGTTGATAGGTAGACTAACAGGGTTGAAGTAACATCAATATTTCTTTAAAAATACATAATGTGTATGTATAGCTTATTTGTTTAGTACATTTCTGATTGGGAAACAGATATTTTAATATTTGTTTTAAAAATGAATACATGTTCTTTTGACTGTTCTTTTCTTAGATCCATAAATCCAGAACTGAAGTCTTTGGCTCTTGGTGTCCATATCCTGCTTATTCGGACTCTGGGTAAGAGGATTTCTTTTGTACTAATTTTCAACACAAGATTATAATACAACAGAAAAAAAATAAATAAATAAATAAAAATATCTCGAGATGATCAAAAAAAAAAAACTTTTCTAGGTGCCATTCCCCCTGCAGTTTATTTTGGAGCCTTGATTGACAGGACCTGTCTGAAATGGGGCACAAAACAATGTGGAGGGAGAGGAGCATGCCGTATCTATGATTCCATTGCCTTCAGGTTAGCAAACTTACAATGGCACTTCCAGAAATACTTCCATATGTATATGTGTATATATATATATATATGTATATGAAGAGTTCCAATGCAAAAGCCTCTAAAAGCCATCTTGGTCAAAAATGAGATAACGATACTGAGTGAACGCTCTCCACACATAGTATATGTTCATCAAGTACTTTCACTTCAAATGCACTAAATCTGAGCCTCAACCCATTCAGAAGTACCAGTACTTACATAGAAACCTATGCATAGTAGCCAGAAAGTCAAGCCAAGTCAAGTCAATAAATGCTAATTTTAAAGAAATCCGTCAGACATACTTAGAGGCTTTCGCATCTGAACTCTTCATATATATATACATTAAACCTACACTATATATATATATATATATATATATATATATATATATATATATATATATATATATATATATATATATATATATGCTTGTTTTTCTGGAAGTGCCAGTGTAGGTTTAATGTTTTTTGTTATTGCAAAATTCTTTTGTTAATGAATCCAGACCAGAATAATCCTCAGAATCATTTGATAATTTTCCGTTCAAGCCAAGTCACCTTTATTTACATAGCGCTTTATACAAAACTGATTGTCAAAAGCAGCTTTACAGTGTCAACAGGAAAATAGTTTGCATTGTGAAAATTGTATATTTCTGCAGCTTATAACTTTTAACACTTGTATTAAACTTACAACTTGTGTTTTCATTACTGCCATCTTGACAATTTGCAATCATAACATGATTTTTTTTTTTTTTTCCCCTACAGAAATTCTTACTTGGGTGTTATTTATGGCCTGTTTGCTGCATCATTTGTGCTGTGTGGAGTCCTGTACAATAGACTGTCTCATCGCGAAAAGAAGCGAGCACTGAAGTCTCAATTAAAAGCTCCAGAACAGGATGGCAATGGTGTTTCTACTGGCAATGGGAATGTAACTTCAGCTATCATAAAATGCGATGAAAATCCAGACCAGGAGACCACTATCTGAAGTCTTGAGATATCAGATGTGTGTATTGCACCAAAAACTGTTATAAAGATATAAAACTCCCATATCCATGTGAAATGTAAATGTTTTGGCTATGAAATTGTGTTAAGTTGTATGTTTATTGAGTAGATGGTGTTTATGAATAGAGACTTTCAAAGTTCAACTTATTGACCTTTTGCTACAACATATTTCAGCTATTTTCTGAATCTAAAACATAAAGTTGTATTTCTATTATTTACACACTTATCAAAACAAACAACTGTTCTTAAGATAGAAAGTAATTATAAGCAAAGAAACCTGGCTTGACGTTCAGGCCCTTAAGTTTAAAGGCATCATAGCCAGGTCTATACCTACATCAAACCTATTTGTTCCTTTGTTTCTCTTACACCTTTCAACAATCTGTTAATACAACCTGGCAATGGAGCACTTACAAAACAACACCCAAGGACAGAGTGGTACGTCACTAAAGTGATTTAACTTTTGATGGAAAGTAATTGACACATTAGAGTCTGTATGGTTCATGGTACATATATCACATCACCGATCATAAAAATAGATTGCGTTCTGGCTGTGATAACCTTACATTCTTGAGTTTGTAGGTGTTTGTGGTGGTCAGTCATGCTTACAAAGAAATGTGGTAGTTGAAGATGACAACTGCTGTGATAAGACTGTGATTGGGTTGTAGAAGACCATCTGAAACCCTACTCCAAATCTGTGCTCACCAATGTTTATGTCCCTCCCCCGTAAGGTGACCAGACGTGCTACTTCCCAGGGACACATTCTGCAAGGATTTCTAAATTGCCTAAAATAACCAGGTGTTGGTTGTTTGCACTGCGCCGATCAATCATTGTATGACAAACGCCCGCTCTGCACATTTTGTATGTTTCTCTTATCGCTTCAGTGGTTTGTTAGATTTGACTGTAAGTGCCCTGCAAAGTGGACATCACAGGACATTCCGCCATGATTCCTGTTCAAAAGAAACGTATATGCGTATATTTATATACACACATAGACAGTTGTGTAGCGCAAATCCGTGCTCTTAAGTGAAGTAAACTTAAGCCAAATACCCGTTTGCAGGGAGTAAGAGGGCATTAAACACTGAGTAGGGACCATGTCAATTGGAACACAGTTCATGCATGAAGCTCTCTTCTAACAAGCTGGTGATTTGAATCAGGTGTGTTAAACAAGAGAGACATGCAAAATATTCAGAGAGGGGGGGGCGCCAAGACCAGGATTAAGAACCACTGGTTTAGAATGTTTGTTATATTTATTTAAATCACCCTATTTATTATAAAAATAAGTAACAACACAAGACAAGTAGTTTATTAAATATAAAGTAGGGGGCACACTTATTATTAGTGATGGGCATTTTCGAAGCACTTCTTCGTGAAGCTTCGAAACTTTTGTGAATCATTTGTTTCGAAACAGTGGTTTGGAAACAAATTCCTAGCGGTGAACCATTGAACCAGCGTCTGTGGTTTTTACCTGATCTCTGATCAGTTTAATCAATTTGTAGATGTTTTTAATGAGACATTTGTGCAATTAAAAGGATGAGAAGTTAATAGTTAATAATTAATTAATAGTCTATATAATTAATAGTAATAGTAATTAATAATATATTAATAGTCTCTTACTGGCCTTTATATAGAAGTTCACTTCATATTTAATGGTTTATATTTAATCCTATTTAATTTTAGAATTTTTGTTGCATTTACACACTTTTGACCAGCAGGCGTCGCTAGCATGTGATGATTCGAGCACTTCGGAACAGTGAATCATTTTGCAAAGCAATTTGTTCAATTGATTCAAATCTTCAAAAAGGTTAGTTTCTCCCATCACTGTTTATTATATTTCTTTGTCAAACCCGAGTCCTAGATTACTCTGGTCCATGGAGTGAACGGCCACATTCCACGTGTCAGCAAGCAAATAGAAAGATGATGCTTCAGTTACCAAATTTGTGGCGCACCAGAGGAAATTGGACTTCTCCTTCTTTTTCCATTTATTAGCGGATTGCCCCAAATCTCACACATTGCCGCCATCTACTGTAAGCACAGTCCAGAGACTCTAACCACAACCCATTCCCCAACAAGAGCTCTCATTCAACCTGTGCTGCCTGTATATCCTGTTGATTATTCTCCAAAAATGTAAAGTTTTTTACAAAAATGTAAAATGTTTTTCTATTACTTTTTCCCTGTTCTGGATGCAATAGGTACTTTCTCATCACTTCTTCTCATAACATTACTCTTTCTTCTTTAAATCTTTCACAATGTTAACATGTTCTACTGTTTAATTTCTTCCGCACTATTTACAACTTCCTGTTGGATGCTTGGACATTAATTGCATTGCTTTATACCAGTTCTTCCCTCTATACATTGCCACCACTGCATTTTTTATTAGGGGCAGTACCAAAGGGGTTGTTGCCCCTATTGCATCCATTAGTTTACTTTATTGTTTTTTTTTCCTGAATGGGAGTGTATTGCAGCCCTAGGAAGAGAACAAATGAAAATGAATTGGAATGGAATGGAATACAATTTGGCACACTTGTAGTGATGATCATGACCAGAGAGATCTGACCAAATCTGGGGTCCCTAGGACCAACTCTATAGTGCCACCACCAGCTCAAAAATCATCGTTGTTCAAAAGTTATGATGTTGTGAACTTAGCAATGTTGATCCAAAATTGGTTCAGAGGCTGTATCTAGGCCAAACCTTGATCAATAGAAATGAAACTTGGTACACTTCATCAACACCATGATCTGAGGGTCCTTGCCAAAGTTGGATACAGCACCATGAGATACCAAAAATTGACATTTTTGCTTATAACTTTTGAACAGTTAGTCAGCGTCTGTGGATTTATTGGGTCATGCTGAATCTGTGGATATTGATTTTCCTGAAACAGCTAAGGATTCAACAGCTGCTTTACCTAGTCTCTTTGGGGTTGCTGTAGATGGGATACATCCACTGCTTGTTGGGTGCAGCTGGTTGGAAAATACTGTTCTGTTGGTTCCTCTTCCTCCCCGATCACATGGACAAAGAGTTGAGCAGCCTCTGCCTCAGCCCTAGAGTGAAACTCTTTCAACAAATTAATATGGAAGTTTTGCTTTTTCTTCCCCTGTTCTGGCATGGAGATCTCATAGGTGACACTGCCTGTTTTACACACTCGTAGGGTCCATGCCACTTAGCTAGCAACTTATTCTCACTAGTGGGCAGGAGAAGCAGCACCTTTTGGCTGACTTGGAAACGATCTTGCACAGCATGCTTTTAAAATTTTGGTTGAAGTGCTCAACCAGACCATCAATCTGGGGGTGGTAAGGTGTGGTCTTAGTAGCCCTAATCCCCAACAGTTGGTACACCTGTTTTAACAACAAGGGCATAAAGTTAGCACCCTGATCTGTTCAAATTTCCTGGGAAACCCCCACCCTGGAAAACAGCTGTACAAGACAGTTGACTACTTGTCTAGCTTTGATGTTTCTAAGGAGAAAGGCTTCTGGATACTTGGTGGCATTATCACAGATCACTAAAATGTACCTGCTTCTATTCTTACTTCTTTCCAGGGGCCCCACTACATCCATTCCCAGGCAACTGAAGAATGTGTCAATGACTGGCAATGGTAACAAATGTGCCACTCTCCTTCCAGATGTCATATGACACTCTATACAGGTAATGAACTCGAATGAACGAATAACAAATGAACTCGGTTACATCTGTATATACAGGTGCATCTCACTAAATTAGAATGTTGTGAAAAAGTTCATTTATTTCAGTAATTCAACTCAAATTGTGAAACTCTTATATTAAATAAATTCAATGCACACAGACTGAAGTAGTTTAAGTCTTTGGTTCTTTTAATTGTGATGATTTTGGCTCACATTTAACAAAAACCCACCAATTCTCAACAAATTAGAATACTTCATAAGACCAATAAAAAAACATTTTTGGTGAATTGTTGGCCTTCTGGAAAGTATGTTTATTTACTGTATATGTAATCAATACTTGGTAGGGGCTCCTTTTGCTTTAATTACTGCCTCAATTCGGTGTGGCATGGAGGTAATCAGTTTGTGGCACTGCTGAGGTGGTATGGAAGCCCAGGTTCCTCTTCAGGAACTCGAGCTGCGTCGAAACGCTCTGGGGAACGCCTCCAGCGTGATCGCGCTCTGAACACGTGTGAAATCTGTCCAAAGGATGGGCGAGACGTCACGGGCGGGTGACGTCAGAGACCAGGAAGCTATAAAAGCACGTGCGGTGGAACCGGCGTCAGCTTTTGTCATTCAGCAATCGCTACTCTATGTGTGTCTGTCGATCTCTGTTGTGAGTCTTATTTACTGTTGTTTGTCCTTAGTCTACAAGCACAATAAGCTCCATAATGAAAAGTGCTGGCAAGTCAAAGCACTTGGGCGAGAGCAGATCACATTACAGGCTGTGTGTTCCTCCCTGCAATCGTTATATCACTGCTGGGGACACACACAGCCTGTGTGTGGTCTGCTTGGGAGCGAGTCACGCAGAGTCGGCTCTCGAGGGAGCCGACTGCTCACACTGCGAACATCTTTCACTGCGTGCACTTCGCTCCTGGAAGGCTCTCTTTTGCGAGGGAGCCTTCACCAGCGTTCCCCGCGGTTCCGGTCCCGCGTCCGCCGAGGCGGAGCGGCGGCTGCACTCGTGGGGTTCGCAGATGGATCTGGCGGAGGGAATGGAGACGGGCGAGTCCCTATCTTCTTCCTCACCCGCCAGATCCAGCGGCCGCTCGCTGGGATCGGAAGCCTGCTCGGCGGTTTCTTCCCCCCGGCGGTGCGGCTCGACGCTTCACCTGTCTTCCTCCGAGGAGGTGGATGTGGTGAGCGTCGATGAGGTTTCGCAGCCTCAATCGCCCCAATATGAGGAGCTAGTGGAGGTGGTTACTCGTGCCGTGGCCAAGTTGAATATCGATTGGCCCGCCGAGAAAAAGGCTGAATCGCAGAGAAGCAAATTAGATGAACGCTTCCTGCGAACTAAGCCGCCACCTCCACGTCGGAGCCTACCGTTCTTCCCCGATCTCCACACCGAGGTGTCGAGATTGTGGGCTAGACCTTTTTCTTCCCGCCTCTTCATCCCCTCTTCTTCTTACTACGGTAATGTGGGGGGACTGAATGAGCGCGGGTATAGAGCGATGCCCCGGGTGGAACAGACGCTTACGAGCTATTTGTCCCCCGGCGCGGCATCGTCTCTAAAGGCTCCGACCTTGCCCTCCAAGCCGTTGCGCACAACATCAGTGCTGGTGGGCAAGGGGTACGCAGCTGCAGGTCAGGCTGGTGCGTGTCTGCACACCATGGCGGTGTTACAGGCGTACCAAGCTGACCTGCTAAAAGAGCTGGATGAGGAAGAGGAGCTCAGATCTGATGACATCACTGAGCTCCGTAGAACCGCTGATTTGTCTCTCCGCGCTACCAAAGAGACCGCCCGTGCCATCGGCAGGTCTATGGCAGCGCTGGTGGCGGCGGAGAGACATCTCTTGTTGACCCTATCTGACATGAAAGAGAAAGATAGGGTCTTCCTCATGGATGCCCCGCTTGCGCCTTCTGGCCTGTTTGGCGACGCCGTCAATTCCGTCGTTGACAGGTACCAGGAGGCCCGTAAACAAGCAGCGGCATTCCAGCGTTTCCTCCCTCGCCGATCTCTAGCTCAGGGGGCTGCTGGGCGGGAGCAGCCCTCGCCGCGTACCAGCTCCTCGTATAGAGAGGCTCAAAAAGAGAGCGTTGCCACTCGCGCTCCCCCGCGTCGGGACCGAAGTGGCAAACGCTCGGGGTCGGGGGCTTCTAAGGCTAAGCCGGATCTGCGAGGACCGTTCTTCAGTCTAAGAGGCCCTCGACCAAGAAGCCCTGACGGGCGTGGCCCAGGGCTTATGAGGGTAGGCCCCTCTGGGGAAGAGCGGGTTAACACCGCATTACACGGTGTCCGTCTCTCCTCAGTGCCCTCAGGAGATCAGTCTGCTAACCCTGCCAGAGTTCCAGGGCGCAGCGGTCTCCGGCGAGCGCTTCTCTCAGTTTTTCCGCCCGGAGACGTAGCGGAGCTGAGAAGCTCGCCACCCCTTCGGGGGTCTCTAGAGCAGCTGGTTCGGTCGTCCCCTGCCGGTCCTCCGCTTCAGGGCACCGAGCTAGCAGCTCTGAGTACACCAGAGGCCAGTCTCGAGAGACTGGTTCCCTTAGTAGACTATTTTGCAGCGTGGAAACTACTGCCAAATGTGTCTCAGTGGGTCCTGCACACTGTAGAGAGAGGTTACAGAATCCAGTTCGGTTCTCCTCCGCCTCGATTCAACGGGGTGAATCCCACTCTGGTGGGTCCCGAGCAGGCTCTGGTAATGGAACAAGAAGTAGATACTCTCTTGAGGAAGGAGGCCATCGAGGTGGTTCCTCCTCACGAACGAGAGTCCGGGTTCTACAGCCGGTACTTTGTAGTTCCAAAAAAGGATGGAGGGTTGCGTCCCATTTTAGATCTGCATCAGTTGAACCGCTCAGTCATGCGACTGAAGTTCAAGGTGCTCACACTCAGACAGGTCGTGTCTCAGATCAGGTACGAGGACTGATTTGTCACGATCGATCTAAAGGACGCATACTTCCATGTCTCCATCCTTCCCTCTCACAGGAAGTTTCTGAGGTTTGCTTTCAGGGGCAAAGCATACCAATACCGGATTCTTCCTTTCGGCCTTGCACTCTCACCCCGCACTTTTACGAAGTGTGTGGATGCTGCTCTGGCTCCTCTGCGACTCCAGGGCTTCTGCATACTGAACTATATTGACGATTGGTTGATTCTGGCTCAATCGGAGCTGGTGGCGATCCGACATCGAGATGTCGTTCTCGCCCACATGAAAGAGCTGGGGTTAAGACTAAACGCCAAGAAGAGTGTGCTTTCTTCATTACATAGAACCACTTATCTGGGCGTGGTGTGGGATTCGACCACGATGCAGGCACGTATGTCTCCTGCTCGGATCGAGTCGATCCTCAAGTCGGTCAAGAGAGTGAGAGAAGGCCGGTCACTCACTGCCAAGCAGTTTCAGAAACTGCTGGGTCTGATGGCAGCTGCGTCCAACGTGATACCTTTTGGCCTGCTGTACATGAGACCCCTACAGTGGTGGCTCAAGACCAAGGGGTTTTCCCCGAGGGGAAACCCGCTTCGCATGATCAAGGTCACGCGGCGATGCCTACGTGCCTTAGACATGTGGAGACAACCTTGGTTCCTGTCTCAGGGCCCGGTGTTGGGAGCTCCTTGTCGCCGCATGACGCTAGCGACGGACGCATCCCTCACCGGTTGGGGAGCGGTCATGGATGGCCACCCTGCCCGCGGTCTGTGGAGCGGTCGCCATCTCACGTGGCACATCAACTGCCTGAAGATGCTGGCCGTGTTTCGAGCGCTGAAACACTTTCTCCCAGACCTGAGAGACTGTCATGTGTTGGTGCGCACCGACAACACAGCGGTGGTCTCTTACATCAACCACCAGGGAGGTCTGCGTTCGCGCCCCTTGTACAAGCTGGCGCACCAGATCCTTGTGTGGTCCCAGGACAGACTCCTCTCACTGAGAGCCGTCTACGTTCCTGGGTATCTCAATGTCGGAGCAGACGTCCTGTCGAGACAGGGGCTGAGGCCCGGGGAATGGATGCTTCACCCCTTGGTAGTGAAGCAGATCTGGAGAGTGTTTGGCCAGGCTCAGGTGGACCTATTTGCGACTTGGGAGACATCGCAATGTCCCCTCTGGTACTCTCTGACTCATCCAGCTCCACTGGGGCTGGATGCCATGGTACAGACTTGGCCGAGGCTTCGTCTGTACGTCTTTCCCCCGATTGCTCTGCTCCCCGGAGTTCTGGAGAGAGTGCGCCGGGACGGGGTCCGGCTGCTGTTAGTAGCCCCGTTCTGGCCGGGCCGAGTATGGTTCTCGGACCTGATTTCTCTCCTCGACGGCTCTCCATGGGAGATTCCCGTCAGGGGGGATCTCCTCTCACAGGCAGGGGGCACCCTTGTGCACCCCCGCCCGGAGTTGTGGAAGCTGTGGGTATGGCCCCTGAAGGGGCACAGCTCATAGCTTCCGGTCTCTCAACCGAGGTTGTTGAGACCATCCTCCAATCCAGAGCTCCCTCAACGAGGAAACTGTATGCCTTGAAGTGGAAACTTTTCACTTCATGGTGCGGAGACCGCCAGCTCGACCCAGTCAACTGCCCGGTTGGTACAGTGCTGGAGTTCCTGCAGGCTCGACTCTCCACAGGGTTAACCCACTCCACCTTGAAGGTTTATGTGGCGGCGATTTCGGCCTACCACACCTCTCTTGGTGGACAGTCAGTGGGCAGACACCCCCTGGTTACACGTTTCCTCCGCGGTGCGCTGAGGCTGAGGCCCCCAGTACGGTCCCGTGTTCCTCCATGGGACCTGGCTGTGGTGTTGGATGCTCTCTGTAGGCCTCCTTTCGAGCCTATTGAGGAGATCTCTGATCGCCATCTCACTCAGAAGACTGTTTTTCTTCTGGCGATTTCTTCTCTTAAGAGAGTTGGGGATCTGCAGGCCCTCTCAGTGGCCCCTACTCATTTGGATTTTGCGCCTGGTATGGCCAAAGCCTTTTTGTACCCTCGTGCAGGGTACGTCCCCAAAGTTCCTTCTGTCACGCCACAGCCTGTCGTACTGCAGGCCTTCAGTCCTCCTCCCTTCAGGGAGCCAGACCAGCAGAAGCATAACTGTATGTGTCCAGTGCGAGCGCTGGATGCATACGTCCACAGAACTGCCCTGTGGAGAAGGGTGGACCAACTGCTGATTTGCTATGGTCCCCCTAAGAGAGGTCTTTCTGCTTCCAAACAGACCCTCAGTCGGTGGATTGTGGAGGCCATTATCATGGCCTATGAGTCCTCTGATCTCCCCTAGCCGATGGGAGTCAGAGCTCACTCCACACGAAGTGTGGCGGCATCCAAGGCCTTTCTCGCAGGTGTCCCATTACAGGACATCTGCAACGCTGCGGGATGGTCCACGCCCCTGACTTTTGTCAGGTTCTATGGCCTCGATATGCGGGCCACTCCAGGCGCTTCCGTTCTCTCACCCTCGTTGTGCTCCTAGGGATACACACAGGGCAGGGACTTGGAAGTCTGGCGGCGTGGGCACCTCGTTCCCCAGAGCGTTTCGACGCAGCTCGAGTTCCTGAAGAGGAACGCCTCTAGGTTACGTATGTAACCCTAGTTCCTCGAGGGAACGAGACGCTGCGTCTCGAAGCCATACTTCCGGCATCCCTGCGAGTGTTTGCTTCATTCCTGGAAGCTGACGCCGGTTCCACCGCACGTGCTTTTATAGCTTCCTGGTCTCTGACGTCACCCGCCCGTGATGTCTCGCCCATCCTTTGGACAGATTTCACACGTGTTCAGAGCGCGATCACGCTGGAGGCGTTCCCCAGAGCGTTTCGACGCAGCGTCTCGTTTCCTCGAGGAACTAGGGTTACATATGTAACCTAGAGGCGTTTCTTTGACAGTGGCCTTCAGCTCATCTGCATTTTTTGGTCTCTTGTTTCTCATTTTCCTCTTGACAATACCCCATAGATTCTCTATAGGGATCAGGTCTGGTGAGTTTGCTGGCCAGTCAAGCACACCAACACCATGGTCATTTAACCAACTTTTGGTGCTTTTGGCAGTGTGGGCAGGTGCCAAATCCTGCTGGAAAATGAAATCAGCATCTTTAAAACGTTGGTCAGCAGAAGGAAGCATGAAGTGCTCCAAAATTTCTTGGTAAATGGGTGCAGTGACTTTGGTTTTCAAAAAACACAATGGACCAACACCAGCAGATGACATTGCACCCCAAATCATCACAGACTGTGGAAACTTAACACTGGACTTCAAGCAACTTGGGCTATGAGCTTCTCCACCCTTCCTCCAGACTCTAGGACCTTGGTTTCCAAATGAAATACAAAACTTGCTTTCATCTGAAAAGAGGACTTCGGACCACTGGGCAACAGTCCAGTTCTTCTTCTCCTTAGTTCAGGAGTGGCTTAACAAGAGGAATACGACAACTGTAGCCAAATTCCTTGACACGTCTGTGTGTGGTGGCTCTTGATGCCTTGACCCCAGCCTCAGTCCATTCCTTGTGAAGTTCACCCAAATTCTTGAATCGATTTTGCTTGACAATCCTCATAAGGCTGCGGTTCTCTCGGTTGGTTGTGCATCCTTTTCTTCCACACTTTTTCCTTCCACTCAACTTGCTGTTAACATGCTTGGATACAGCACTCTGTGAACAGCCAGCTTCTTTGGCAATGAATGTTTGTGGCTTACCTTCCTTTGTGAAGGGTGTCAGTGATTGTCTTCTGGACAAATGTCAGATCAGCAGTCTTCCCCATGATTGTGTAGCCTAGTGAACCAAACCGAGAGACCATTTTGAAGGCTCAGGAAACCTTTGCAGGTGTTTTGAATTGATTAGCTGATTGGCATGTCACCATATTCTAATTTGTTGAGATAGTGAATTGGTGGGTTTTTGTTAAATGTGAGCCAAAATCATCACAATTAAATGAACCAAAGACTTAAACTACTTCAGTCTGTGTGCACTGAATTTATTTAATACACGAGTTTCACAATTTGAGTTGAATTACTGAAATAAATGAACTTTTCCACGACATTCTAATTTATTGAGATGCACCTGTATATCTTAGGCCAACTGAAATGACTTGCAATCCTTGCTAATGTCTTATGCTTGCCTAAGTGTCCAACTCATGGAACATAATGTCCCAGAGTCATAACGGTATGGCAGATTGATTACGGAACTACAAATTTCTCAACCTCCCCTTTCACCTGATAGAGTATACCCTTCTTCAGGATGTACTTTTTCTCCATTAAACAAGAGAAAATGCCATTTCTAAACCATCTACCTCAGACACATTCTGGAACCAGTCCTGCAAAGTAGGATCTTTTTTCTGCAGTTCAGCTATGTCCTCAGGGATAATCATGTTAACAGGCCCTTCAGGCAAAAGCCAGCAGCTCCTCAACCTGCCTACTCACCACACTACCCTCAAATTTATCCTTACACCTTTCCTTTTTAGATTTATGTATTTTCTCACAGACCACCTCAACATCAACATCACATCAGCAAATGGCAACTCACTTAAGTCTATTCTAGCACTCTGGGCCTGGGTTACCATATAACAGGATTGAACTTGGGACAGCAAATTACAGAGAATTGGGAGATCTTGCCCCAGTATTACCTCATGAGGTAACTGGGATGAGACAGCCACATGCACCAAAAAAAGTCTGCCCCTGCACTGTTGAGTAAATCTCAGCAGTAGGATACTCCTTAATTTCTCCATGCACACAACAAACTTTACTGAAGTTCTGAGTAATAAGGCGAGAGAACAAAGGAGCCGGGAGTGGCATGCATATCGAGGTCATAGAACCTCACAAACATGAGCTGTGTGGACCAACCCGCAGCGTTACAAATGTCCCGCATAGAGGCACCCGACAGGAAGGCCTGGATGCTGCCACACTTCGGGTGGAGTGAGCCTTGACCCCCAAGGGAGAGGGGAGATCAGAGGACTCAAGGCTATGGATAGCATCCCAATTCACCACTTAGCATAAGCTTCTCCTGGCCGTGGAGGAAACATGTAACTAGTGGGTCTTTCTCGAAAGACTGACCACCGAGAGGGGCGTGGAAAGCAGCTAGGGCCGCCACGGAAACCTTCAGGGTGCAGTGGGATAACCCTGCAGAGAACCGTACCTGCAAGAACACCAGCACTGAACCAACCGGGCAGTTAACTGGGTCGAGCTGGCGGTTGCAGCGTTAAGAAGTGGAGGTTCACTTCAAGGAGTACAGTTTCCTTGTGGAGGGAGCTCTGAACTGGAGAATGGTCTCAGCAACCTCAGTTAAGAGATCAGAACTTATGAGCTGTGCTCCCTCAGGGGCCACATCCACAGTTCCCAAACTCCGGGAGGGGGGAAGGCCCTGCCTGAGAGAGGAGATCCCTCCTGATGGAAATCTCCCATGGAGAGCCATCGAGAAGGGAAATCAGGTCCGAGAAGCGTACTCGGCCCGGCCAGACCGGGGCTACCCATCTGGCGCACTCTCTCCAGAACTCCCGGGAGCTGTGTGATCTGGGGAGGCGTACAGATGAAGCCTCGGCCAAGTCTGTTTCCAGATGAGCTCCACCACCTCGGGGTGGAGCCTCCATCCCCCAGGGGCTCCGGCGTGCGGAGGCCTCAATAACTCTCTGTAGCGAGAGGAGACCTGATGACACTCGCAGAAATGGTCGAGCTCTTGGAGCGGAGGCCTCAGCATGACAACTCTCTAAACCGAGAGGAGGCCTAACTACACTCCACAAACCGGACATCTTGTAAGGAGGTTCATCTAGAGCCTACCACTCGCAAACGCTGTCCAAGCAGAGCTCAGGCGAGCGGAGGCCTCAATAACTCTCTGTAGCGAGAGGAGACCTGACGACACTCGCAGAAATGGTCGAGCTCTTGGAGCAGAGGCCTCAACATGACAACTCCCCAACGAGAGGAGGCCTGACTACACTCCACACTCCGGACATTCTGTAAGGAGGCTCACATAGAGACCACCACTCACAGATGCTGTCCTAGCGGAGCTCTGGTGAGCGGAGGCCTCAAAAACTCTCCACAGCGAGAGGAGACCTAACAACACTTGCAGTGAGTGAAAGGATGGCCCACACAAGTGTCTGGTGCGCTAGCCTGTAAAAGGGGCATGAATACAGACCTCCCTGGTGGTTGATGTAAGAAACCACCGCTGTGTTGTCGGGGCACCAAACACACGGTGGCCTCCTAGGTCTGGGAAGAAGCGTTTCAATGCTAGAAACACGACCAGCATTTCCACGCAGTAGATGTGCCACGTGAGATGACGGCCGCTCCACAGACCGTGGGCAGGGTGGCCACGCATGACCGCACCCCAACCGGTGAGGAATGCGTCTGTCGTTAACGTTATGTGACGACAAGGAGCTCCCAGCACCGGGCCCTGTAACAAGAGCCAAGGTTTCCTTCACATGTCTAAGGCACGAAAGCATCGCCTCGTGACCTTGATCATGCAAAGCGTATTTCCCCTCAGGGAAAACCCCTTGGTCTTGAGCACCACTGTAGGGGGCTCATGTACAGCAGGCCAAAAGGTATTACGTTGAACGCAGCTGCCATCAGACCCAGAAATTTCTAAAACTCCTTTACAGTGAGTGGCTGGCCTTCTCTGACTCTCTTCTCTGCGAATATTTGCAGGAGACAGCTGTGCCTGCATCATGGTCAAGTCCCACACCACGCCCAGATAAGTGGTTCTCTGTAGTGGAGAAAGCACACTTTCCTTGGCATTTAGTCTTAACCCCAGCTCTTTCATGCCGGCAAGAACGACATCTCAATTCCGAACCGCCACCTGCTCTGATTGAGCTAATATCAACCAATCGTCAATATAGTTCAGTATGCGGATGCCCTGGAGTTGCAGAGGAGCCAGAGCAGCATCCACACACTTCGTGAAAGTGCGGGGTGAGAGTGCAAGCCGAAAAGGAAGAATTTGGTATTGATAAGCTTTGCCTCCAAAGCAAACTTCAGGAACTCCCTGTGATGGGCCAGGATGGAGATGTGGAAGTATGCGTCTTTTAGATCGATCGTGACAAACCAGTCCTCGGACCTGGTTTGAGACACGACCTGCTCAATAGAAAGCATCCTGAACTTCAGTCGCATGACTGAGCAGTTCAGTTGACTCAGATCTAAAATAGGACACAACCCTCCATCCTTCTTAGGAACGATGAAGTACCGGCTGTAGAACCCGGACTCTCTGTCGAGAGGAGGGACCACCTCGATGGCCTCCTTCCTTAAGAGAGTATTCACTTCTTGTTCCATTACCAGAGCCTACTCGGGACCCACCAGTGTGGGAATGACCCCGTCGAAAGGCGGCGGCGGAGCACCGAACTGAATGCGATAGCCTCTTTCTACAGTGTGCAGGACCTATCGAGACACATTTGGCAGTAGTTTCCATGCTGCCAAATAGTCTGCTAAGGGAACCAGTCTCTCGAGACTGGCCCCTGGTGTGCTTAGAGCTGCTAGCTCGGTCCCCTGAAGCGGAGGACCGGCAGGGGACGGCCACTCTAGCTGCTCTAGAGACCCCCGTAGGGGCGGCGAGCCTCTCAGTTCCGCTACGTTTCCGGGCGGAAGAGACTGAGAGAAGCACTCACTGGAGACTGCTGTGCCCTGAAGCACTGTGGGTGGCAGGGTTGGCAGACCGAGGAGAGACGGGCACCGTATAATGAGGTGTACACCGCTCTTTCCCAGAGGGGCCTGCCCTCAGAAGTCCTGAGCCATGGGCAAAAGGACCTTTTTTTTTTTTTTTTTTGGCCGAAGTCTCCTATTGAGAATGGCGGTCCTCAGACCCGTCATCTTCTTGGAAGACTCAGACTGACACAATCAGAGCCTGCTCGGGGCAGGACCCAATAAGATACATTTTGCAGGGGCTCTCATACCGTCAGATGACCGACTAAGAGAACTAGTCTCTCGAGACTGGCCTATGGTGTACTTAGAGCAGCTAGCTCGGTGTCCTGAAGCGGAGGACCGGCAGGGAATGGCCGATCTAACTGCTCTGGAGACCTCTTTGGAGGTAGTGAGCCTCCCAGATCTGCTATGTTTCCGGGTGGAAGCTGAGAGAATTGCTCGCTGGAGACCGCTGTGCCCTGAAGCACTGGAGGTAGCAAGGTTGACAGACCAATCCCCTGAGGGCACTGAGGAGAGACGGGCACCATATGATGAGGTGTACACCGCTCTTCCCCAGAGGCGCCCACCCTTAGAAATCCTGGGCCAAGGCATCAGGACGTTCTAGCCGAAGACTATCTAGCGAGAATGATGGTCAGCAGATCCAACTTTTGCTTAGAAGCCTTCGGCCCGTGAGCACTGCTCTGACTCCAAATATTCTGGGGGAGTACAAGAAGCGACACTCACCAAATGAGGAGCTGGAATACGGCTGGGGCTGCTCCCGCCCAGCAGTCCCTAATGACCACATCAACCTCCTCAGAGAAAGAGAGTTATAACACCGTGATCATACTCGAGAAATTAATCCCAAGAGCTTGCTACATTTAGAGGGTGAGGGGGAAGAAAGGGTGCCCGTCTCCGAACCCTTAATAAATATGATAAATATAATATATCTAACTTCTCCAGCCAGATGAACATACATAATTTAATTCCTCAGAATTAAATAAAATCAAACAACCAGACAAGTAGACACGGTCTGATATGATACAGATACAATATAAAGAATCATGAATGATCGTAATGCACGCGTTGCCGTACATACATGCTGCTCACATATTATTGTAGTCCAGTTTGTGCTGAATACAGTGTTAACAGAATTTAGCCATTTATGTAAGGAATAATTGATGATGGTCCATTGAATTATTAGAAAAATAATGCAATGGTGTGCATTATTTTTCTAATAATTCAACGGACCGAAGTCAATTATTCCACTTATACTACGGTTGCCACACCTCAAGATATTTACATTACATTTACATTTAGTCATTTAGCAGACGCTTTTATCCAAAGCAACTTACAAATGAGGACAACAGAAGCAATCAAAACCAACAAAAGAGCAACAACATGCAAGTGCTATGACAAGTATCGGTTAGCCTAACGCAGTACACGTAGCAAGGTTTTTTTTTTTTTTTTTTTTTTTTTTTTTCAACAAGTACAATAGAATAGAAAAAAGAAAGCTAGTGTTAGTTTTTCAAGAAAAGCTAGCAGTTAGAGAATACATATGCAATTGATAGAGGGTCAAGTGTGTGTTTTTTTATTTTAAATAAAAAGAAGACAGATAGATAAAATATAATTAGAATAGAGAGTGCTAGAATTAGAGGGTCAAATAAAGATAGAAGAGTTGTGTTTTTAGCCGTTTCTTGAAGATGGCTAAGGATTCAGCTGCTCGGATTGAGTTGGGCAGGTCATTCCACCTGGTGGGAACAGTTAATGAAAAAATCTGTGAAAGTTATTTTGTGCCACTTTGGGATGGCACAATAATGCTTTGTTCACTTGCAGAACGCAAGTTTCTAGAGGGCATATAGGTCTGAAGTACTGAATTTAGGTAAAGGGGTGCAGAGCCAGAGGTGGTTTTCTAGGCAAACATTAATGCTATTGGTAACCAGTGCAAAATGATGAACAGAGGTATCACATGCTTTCTTTTCGGCTCATTAAAGATTAATCTTGCAGCGACATTTTGGATTAATTGTAGAGGTTTGATGGAATTGGCTGGAAGACCTGCTAAGACAGCATTACAATAGTCAAGTCTGGACAGAACAAGAGCTTGAACAAGGAGTTGTGTTGCATGTTCTAAAAGAAAGGGCCTGATCTTCCTAATATTGTATAAAGCAAATCTGCAGGCAGTTTTAGCAATGTGGTCTGAGAAATTCAGCTTATCATCAATCACAACTCCAAGGTTTCTGGCGGTTTTTGAAGGAGTTATGGTTGATGAGCCTAACTGGAAGGTGAAATTGTGATGAAGTGATGGGTCTTAGCTAGGCTGAGTTGAAGGTGATGGTCTTTCATCCAGCAAGAAATGCCTGTTAGACATGCTGAGATGCGAGTAGCTATCGTCAGATCATCAGGATGGAATGAGAGGTAGAGTTGAGTGTCATCAGCATAGCAGTGATATGAAAAACCATGTTTCTGAATGACAGAACCTAGTGATGCCATGTAGACAGAGAAGAGAAGTGGTCTAAGAACTGAGCCCTGAGGCACCCCAGTAGCTAGATTTTGCGACTTGGATACCTCACCTCTCCAAGATACCTTGAAGGACCTATCTGAGGAAAGACTCAAACCACTGGAGTGCGGTTCCTGAGATGCCCTGTCTCAATAGGGTCGACAGGAGGATCTGGTGGTTGACCATATCAAAAGCAGTGGACAGATCCAGCAAGACAAGTAATTAAAACTTGGAAGCCACTCTTGGAAGTCTTAGGGCTTCAACAACTGAGAGCAAGGCAGTTTCGGTCGAATGTCTGCTTCTGAAGCCAGATTGGTCGCTGACCAGGAGGTTGTTCTGTGTGAGAAAGGCAGAGACTTGGTTGAACATAACTTGTTCAAGTGTTTTTGCTATGAAAGGTAGAAGGGAAAACATTGATCAGATGGTATATTTCAAGGCATTCGTCCAGTTTTTCTAATTCTCTACTTCCGCATCTCATCCAATGCCTCCGTTGCTAATTCCAAAACATCATTTTAAACCTAGTAACGGAGGCTTGAGCCGTTGATAGCAGACTAATGCAGTTAATACAGTTAATAACTAAGTTATGAGAGAGAGAGAAAGAGAGAGAGAGAGAGAGAGAGAGAGAGAGAGAGAGAGAGACAGACAGAGAGAGAGAGAGCGAGAGAGAGACAGAGAGATTACGTCTGAGAGTCTATTCGGCAGTCTCTAGTTATAGTGAAACTTTAAGTTCATTTTCTTCATGAACAGCGCCGTTGTTCTTACCTCGCTTGTGAGAAGTCATGTAGTTTTTAAAGGTGCCATAGAATGGAAAACTGTATTTACCTTGGCATAGTTGAATAATAACAGTTCTATACATGGAAATGACATACCGTGAGCCTCAAACACCATTGTTTCCTCCGTCTTATGTAAATCTGAATGTAAAAGACCAATGAAAAACAGGTGAATGAGAACATAACACCGACTGTGACGTTACAGTTGGAATCACTAATAGTTAAGCCCCTAACATTTGCATATACCTGCCCATGTTCTATGCCAGCCAAACCTACACAGCCGAATCATCAGAAGTTCTGCAGGTATTGTGAAGAAACAAGCGAGGACAACAGCAAAAATGGCAGATCATGGAAATAAATGTTATGTTCCAGGCTGTGCAGGGGATGTGAAGTGCAGGGATGGGTTGCTGTCTGTATTCAGAAAGGCATGGAAAGCAAAATTTTAAGTTCAGCAGATCAACACAGTGCAGATCAGCACTGCTTTTTTGGAAAAAGAAGACTCTTTGCCTCCCACTGCCAGCAGCTTGCATTCCGGAGACGGGAAAACACATCTGTGCACATTCAAACAGACGAGAGAAAATGCCTCTTGTGGAATCCACTTGCTGCATGAACTGCCACAGACTTCTACAAAGGATTGCAGTCCTTGAAAAAAGTTACTTGCTGGACATCCAAAACAGGTGGAACACACAGCAGATCGTCATCACGGACCCCCTCAGCATACAGCCGGTGAGTCCTGTGAATCTAAACAGTTTATATCAAGTGTAGCGGAACAAGCCGCTCAACAGACTAATCGATGACACAAACAGGGAACGAGACCCAAAGGCACTCGAGACATCAGATTGTAATGAGTATTTCGTATTGCTGCTATAGCATCCTCTACCCCAGATACGGCTATGACAAGACTTGCAAACACTGGTATTCTACCACCCCCTATACATCTTGAGAACAGATTTGAAGCATTAATGAATCTGGGCGAGGAATCCCCAAATGTGACTAAACATGGATTGTGTCAGCCAGCAGCTAACATTGCTACTAACAGGTGCTCAAGAACGAGCAGACAGCGGCATTCAGCTCAGAGCGCAGCCGAGCCCAGGACTCTGATAGTGGGTGACTCTGTTATCAGAGACATCAGTACAGGACTACAGCTACATGCTGCTTTCCTCAAGCAACCGTCTCTGATGTGAACAGGGAACTTCAGAACATTCTGATGAAGCACAAGACTACAAATCGAATCATCATCCATGTGGGGAAGAATGATATTCGGAAAGAGCAGTCAGAACTCCTTAAGAAGGATTTCAGTGAACTCTTTGAAACGCTTCAAAGACTTGAAGTTCAGTCGTTCATCAGTGGACCACTCCCAGCAAGATGAACTAACATGTTTTCACGGCTGCTTGGGCTGAATACATGGCTACAAAGAACCTGCAGGATAAAAGGAGTCAACTTCATCGACAACTTCAATCTTTTCTGGGGCCAGAGACAACTGTTTAAACTGGATGGCCTTCACCCAAACAAACTTGGTGCAAGAGTGCTAAAGGACAATATATATTTCTCCCTCCATTATCCTTCAGTGGTGTGTGCCAATCCACTCAGCCTGAATGGCACACACACACCTGGACAGAATATGAGTGACCACAGGACTGCATATCAGCTTCAGAGTCATCATGTGGTTCAGACGTCCCACAAGCACATTGATAACGCCACGCAGCCAAAACAAGCTCTCCTCATGGAAACTATCCCGGCTGAGCCCTGCCCACAGAGCTCATCACAGACAGATTGTGACATACTACAACAGCTCCAAGACTCAGCACCCAAGGACGACTTTCTGGAAAACAGCCAGGGAAGCTATGACAACATATCACAGCCACTGGAAACACCAGAGCCAGAGCCCCGCTCACCAGACACACTATCCCTCTCTCCAGCACCTCCACTTCTAAGCTTCTCACAGAAAATGGAGGAACTGGTGCATGCTGGGACCAAACTCTCCCACTCTTTCGCTGCAAGCCCCCAGATATCAACTAAAAAACGGCGGGCCCCACAACCACCAACGACTGCAGGCCCAGCTCTCCCTCCTCCCCCTGTGAGAGCACTCCGACCGCTGCCACAATGCCAGGGCCCAAACAGTCCTCCATCGGCTGTAGGTGAACCAAAAACAACTGATAACAGCTCTCAGTGATATGTGTCGGGTCCCCGCTATATTAGCAACAACATTCACAAATGTTTACAGAACAAGCGGGACCCCAGTGTGCCTGTAGCTTTCTCTATATCTGTTTTATCAAGTGATAGAAAGTCTAAGGTCTTTTCAAGCCGTACAGCTCACCCATCTAATCTGCGGCCTGTAATGCATCAATCTAAGATTGCTGTAGAGACAAAATGTAATTCCATCAAGTTAGCATTTTTAAACATTCGCTCACTAAAAAATAAATCATTTCTGATCAATGATTTAATAACCACAAATAACCTGGATTTTATGTTTCTAAATGAAACATGGCTAGAAGACAGCTGCAGTTCAACAGTCCTCAATGAAACAGCCCCTCCTAACTTTAATTTTATAAATGTCTGCAGGACTGTTAGGAGAGGTGGAGGTGTAGCTGCTCTATTTAAAGATGTTTATCAATGCAAGCAAGTGTCATTTGGTCAGTTTTTGTCTTTTGAATACCTAGGTATTGTGCTGAAAGGTGCTGCACGCATTCTGTTTATCATTATTTACAGGCCTCCAAAATACTCTCCAGCCTTTGTTGAAGAATTCACAGAACTGTTATCAATGATTTCCTCAGAGTTTGACTGTTTCACTATTGCAGGGGATTTTAATATTCACATAGATAATGCAGAAATCAAAACCACAAAATAAATTATAACTGTTTTAAACACTTTTGACCTGATTCAGCATGTGCATGGACCCACACACAATCGTGTACACACTCTAGATTTACGCATCAATAGAGGTCTAAAAATTTCAGCCATTGTTATTAAGGATGTAGCACTATCTGATCACTTCTGTATTTTCTTTGATATATTGATCTCTGTTACCACCGAATCTAGATCTGTCTCTGTCAGAAAGAGATGCATAAACGAGAACACTAGTGCGCTATTTATGAAGGCTATATCTTTAACACCAAGCATTTCTGCAGACTCTGTTGATCTTATCCTGGATTCATTTAACTCAAAAGTTAAGAATGTTATTGATGATGTTGCTCCGGTAAAGGTCAGCAAGAAGACTGGCAGACAAAAATCATCTTGGAGAAAATCAACAGCAGTTCAGAGTATGAAAAGACAATGCAGAAAACCTGAGTGGATGTGGCGGAAGACAAAACTCGAAATTCACTATAGCATTTATAAAGACAACCTTCATGGTTACAATGTGGAACTATCCTCAGCTAGACAGACCTTCTTCTCAAACCTTATAAACAGTAACTTAAATAACACTCGCACTCTTTTTGCTACTGTTGAGAGACTGACAACCCCCCCCCCCCAAGTCAAATTCTCAGTGAAATGCTCTCCGACAGCAAATGCAATGAGTTTGCTTCCTTCTTTTCTGATAAGATCAATAGAATCAGAAAGGCAATTGGCACATCCTCAAGTTATGCAGAGGTCACACAGATTTGACCGCAATTTCAAAAAGAAGTAACT
The DNA here is from genome assembly GCA_039654775.1 of Spinibarbus caldwelli. Lineage (NCBI taxonomy): Eukaryota > Metazoa > Chordata > Actinopteri > Cypriniformes > Cyprinidae > Spinibarbus > Spinibarbus caldwelli. The sequence continues at coordinate 19,726,427 of CM077228.1, read as the reverse complement.
ATGTCTGTTTTTGAAGCAATTGATAGCAAAATTTTGGAAGAAATAGTACAGCAACTTAAATCATCAACCTGCTATCTTGACACACTTCCCACATCTTTTTTTTTCAAAAGTGTGCTTAACTGTTTAGAAGCAGATCTCTTAGAAGTGGTGAACACCTCACTTCTTTCTGGGACTTTTCCAAACTCCCTGAAAACTACAGTTGTTAAGCCCCTTCTGAAAAAGCGCAATCTTGATAACACCATGCTGAGCAACTATAGACCAATATCAAATCTTCCTTTCATAGGTAGGATTATTGAAAAGGTAGTTTTTAAATCAGCTGAACAACTACTTAAACTCAAATGGATACCTGGACAATTTTCAATCCGGTTTCCGAGCACATCACAGCACAGAGACAGCACTCATTAAGATAATAAATGATATTCGCTTTAATTCTGATTCTGGCAAAATATCAGTGCTGGTACTACTAGATCTTGGTGCTGTGTTTGACACTGTCGATCATAACATACTTCTAGAGAGACTGGAAAACTGGGTTGGGCTTTCTGGGATGGTACTCAAATGGTTCAGGTCATACTTAGAAGGGAGAGGTTATTGTGTGAGTATAGGAGAGCATAAGTCTAAGTGGACGTCCATGACATGCGGAGTCCCACAAGGCTCAATTCTTGCACCACTCTTGTTTAGCCTGTATATGCTCCCACTAAGTCAGATAATGAGAAAGAGCCAAATTGCCTATCACACCTATGCTGAAGATACCCAGATTTACCTAGCCTTATCTCCAAATGACTACAGCCCAGTTGACTCCCTCTGCCAATGCAGTGATGAAATTAAAAGTTGGATGTGCCAGAACTTTCTTCAGTTAAACCAGGAGAAAACTGAAGCCATTGCATTTAGAAACAAAAATGAAGTTCTCAAGGTGAATGCATACCTTGACTCTAGATGTCAAACAACAAAAAATCAAGTCAAGAATCTTGGTGTGATTCTGGAGACAGACCTTAGTTTCAGTAGTCATGTCAAAGCAGTAACTAATCAGCATACTATCATCTCAAAAACATTGCAAGAATTAGATGTTTTGTTTCCAGTCAAGACTTGGAGAAACTTGTTCACGCCTTTATCACAAGCTGGGTGGATTATTGTAATGGTCTTCTCACCGGATTGATTTTAAAGTACTTTTACTCATTTATAATTTGCTCAATGGCATAGGACCTAAATACATTGCAGATATGCTCACTGAATATAAACCTAACAGACCACTCAGATCATTAGGATCGAGTCAGAAATACCAAGGGTTCACACAAAAGAAGGGGAGTCTGCTTTTAGCAATTATGCCGCCCGCAGTTGGAACCAGCTTCCAGAAGAGATCAGATGTGCTAAAACATTAGCCACATTTAAATCCAGACTCAAAACTCATCTGTTTAGCTGTGCATTTGTTGAATGAGCACTGTGCTATGCCCGAATTGACTGTACTGTATTTTATTTTATTCATGACCCTTCCAAATAAGGTAATAACAGACCATTTCATTCTAGGGAGAAATCCTAGGGTTGTAAATGGACATGTAAAACCAATTCTGGAGAATTTTTGCCCTTACCTAAGCCACATACCTTCTATTTAGATATCAGAGAATAATTTAAAATGTTGTATTAGTGCATTCTATGGCACCTTTAAGTTAAACTATATTTCTGATAAAATCGTCAGAGTAGCGCTAACAACATATGTTAACGTGTGCGCAAACTGTGTGTCTGTGAGGGAGAGAGAGCGGAAGAGATAGAGTATGTGCTTTCCATACATAATAAAACATAATTTTGTGGCAAAAACATGGACATAATCTGTCGTTTTTATCCTTTTGTTTACTATATTTATTTGTTTGGCCAGTGTCGTTGTGGGTTTTGGTTCTAATGCGGGCAAGACCTGCCTCAAACTACGTTCGCTGTGCGTTTCCCTGAAAATAATTGCACACCTTAGAACGTTCATCAGCCAATCAGATTCAAGCATTCAATGGCCCCGTAGTATAAATGTTTATAAGCAACTGAAAAAAGGACAAATATCAGGGCATGTCAAAACTTCTCCAGGGCCCCAAAACACCCTCAGACCCCATGTGGTTAAACGCAGAAATTTTACACTTTTATCCACTAAATGAGCTCAATTCAAATTTGATGCCTGCAACAGGTCTCAAAAAAGTTGGCACGGGGGCAACAAAGGACTGAAAAAGCAGGAAATTTTGAAAAGATTCAGCTGGGAGAACATCTCGCAAATAATTAAGTTAACTGACATCAGGTCTGTAACATGATTAGCTATAAAATGGATGGAGTCTCTCAGAAGTAAAGATGGGCAGAGGCTCTCCAATATGTGAAAGAGTGCGTAAAAAGATTGTGGTTCCTCAATGTCAAATTGCAAAGCTTTGCAAATCTTCTACAGTGCATAACATTATCAAAAGATTCAGAGAAACTGGAGAAATAAGGCCGAAGACCTTTGTTGGATGCCTGTGGTCTTCAGGCCCACAGACGACACTGCATCACTCATCGGCATGATTCTGTCATTGATATTTCTAAATGGGCCCAGGAATACTTCCAGAAATCACTGTCTGTAAACACAAAAAGGAAGCCATATATGAACATGGTCCAGAAGCGCTGTCGTGTCCTGTGGGCCAAGGCTCATTTAAAATGGACTGTTTCAAAGTGGAAAAGTGTTCTATGGTCAGACGAATCCAAATTTGTCATTCTTGTTGGAAATTATGGACGCCGTGTCCTCCAGGCTAAAGAGGAGGGAGACTTTCCAGCGTGTTATCAGCGTTTAGTTCAAAAGCCAGCATCTCTGATGGTATGGGGGTGCATAAGTGCATACAGTATGGGCAACTTGCATGTTTTGGAAGGTACTATGAATGCTGAAAGGTATATAAAGGTTTTAGAGCAACATATGCTCCCCTCCAGATGACGTCTATTTCAGGGAAGACCTTTTGTATTTCAGCTGGTCAATGTAAAACCACATACTGCAGCTATTACAACAGCATGGCTTCGTAGTAGAAGAGTCTGAATGGTGCTGAATTGGCCTGCCTGCAGTCCAGATCTTTCACCTACAGAGAAAATTTGGCGCATCATTAAACGAAAAATTCATCAAAGATGACCACGAACTCTTCAGCAGCTGGAAACCTATATCGGGCAAGAATGGGACCAAATTCCAACACCAAAACTCCAGAAACTCATAACCTTGCTGCCCAGATGTCTTCAAACTGTTTTGAAAAGAAGAGAAGATGCTACACCATGGTAAACATGCCCCCGTCCCAACTATTTTGAGATCTGTAGCAAGCATCAAATTTGAAATGAGCTCATTTTGTGCATAAAATTGTAAAATTTCTCAGTTTAAACATTTGTTATGTTATCTATGTTTGTGAATAAAATATTGGCTCATGTGATTTGAAATTCTTTTAGTGTTCATTTTATTCAAATTTAAAAAAACATCCCAACATTTCCGGAATTCGGGTTGTACTATAGTCTGAGTACTACCTGTATCCACTAAGGCCTTGGTCGATTGACCATTCACAAGTACCTGTATCAATATTTCTGTGGTGTGTGTTTGCAAAGACTCATGGGACAAAGTGTATGGAGGGTGGGGCAGGGAACATAAGAGAGAGCAGAATGCTTAACCTTCCTGGATGGACAAAAGGGTTTCGTATGTCCTAAATCTCCACAATAGTAGCATCTAATTTCCTGCTTGTTAGTTCTATCCCCTTGCTTACCAGCAAAACTCACTTTGCACTGGTCATTACCACCCTCACCCCCAGACTTAACTGACTCTCTTTGACTCCGACCTCCAAAGCTGCGCTGGGCATCTCGGCGTGCAGCCAGGTACTTCTCAGCAAGCTTGGCTGCTTCTTCTGCTGTGGCTGGATAATGCTCCTTGATCCACACTGCAATGTCAGGGCTTATCATTCTCATAAATTGCTCCAAGAAAATGAGTTCTGACATCTGCAGAATAATGCACATCTCTGGCTTCACCCATTTTGAGAAGAGATCTTTCGGTCTCACTTAGAGCTCTCGGGGTGGGGTCTCATCTGATAGAATCTCTGAAAAGAGAAACCTTTGCTGGTAGATCTCTGCATTAATCTCATATTTTATAAGTATGGTCTCTTTGACTTTTGTCATAGTCCTCAGCATCAGTCCCATCCATGGCCACAAAGCCACTACATGCCTTTTCTGTTAACAGGGGAACCAGTCTTATTGCCCAATTGGCTTTAGTCCATCTGCATGCGGTAGCCATTCTCTCAAATGTTGTCAGGAACTGCTCAATGTCGTCATCTCTTGTCAAGAGATGTAATCTCGGCTTGGTATTTCCTGCTGATGTACCTTCTCCTGTTGGTACTGAGCTTACAGTTGTAGAGGTTGTCAGACTTCCCTGTCGGTCCCCTCCAGCCTGGATCTCAAAGATCTGCTGCAGAATTTGCTGGAATTGGTGCTGTATACTTTGCCAATGCTGGTCTTACTTCACCATTACTTGCTCCATTCTATTGTCACGGGCTGCTTGTGACTGCTAGAGTACTTGAACCAAGCCAGCCAGTTCTGACACCTTTCCCTCTGTTGAGTCCACAGCAGGACTAGATGTTATGATGTCACCCACATTCTCAGCAACTGTTCCTGGAACCTCAGTAGAACTGGGTGCCTCCTGACTTAACCCTGGCTGTTGTTCTGGCACTGCACCTCGGTCTTCAGACACCACTTGTCACAGTTCAGCTAGGGCAGTGGTTCTCAATGCCAGTCCTCGCACTCCTCCACTATGCATATTTTGCATGTCTCTCTTAGTTGACATACTTGATTCAGATAACCAGCTTGTTAGAAGTGAGCACCGTGCATGAACTGTGTTCCGATTGACATGGTCCCTACACAGTGTTCATTTCTTCCTACTCCCTGAGCATGGGAAATCTGTTGAAGTTTGCTTTTTCAGAACATTCATTCACATATTTGCGCTACACTGCCTGCAGCATCTTCACACACAGACAAAACTTACTAGAGAAGTGTGAAGTGTGGCATAAATAAATAAAATTTTAATTCACGTCTCGTACATTTTAATGACCTTTGAATGGAATATATAAACTCCCTTTGAATTGGAATCATGGCAGAATATCCTGTGATGTCCACTTCGCAGGGCACTTACACTCGAATAGAACAAATGTCTGAAGCGATAAGAGATATACACAAAATGTGTCTGTAGTATTTTAGTATTTAGAGTATTTTAGTAAAAGTATGTACGGTGGCTTCATTGTGGCTCTCACTCAATGTTGGGAGAGTTGAAGTTGGAACACCTATTATCTGACAACATCACTTTTGGATCCTCTCTTACTCCTCAGAGAGACCTTTAGGTAGTTCACCCCATACTGGACTAGCGTACTCAAGAACTGGCCATATAAAAGTCAAGTGTACTTGTACTAAAACATCACAAGGAAGACCGCCTTTTTTAGCAACACAAAGATAGTAAATTCTAGGGCGTACTTTCGAAATCATGTACTTAATGTGGGAGTCTCATGACAAATCAGTGGATATTTGAACTCTAAGCAATTTAAAGGTGGAAACTCTACTAATTGCATTTCCTGAAATAACAGGAGAGGGAGGGTAGGGACTGTTGTCATCTCTCCTGGCACTAATTACCATGTCCACAGTCTTAGCTGCATTCATCACCAATGTAAATTCCTGTCCCCATTCTGCTACAGAATCTAAGGCCTTCTGAGTAAGCCCAGGTAAGGATCCCATTAGAAACTCTGTGATTGTTAGATCATCTGCATATTTCACAGGGATTTCCGAAGGAGGCAGATATAAATCCAAGCTGTTTATGCAGATGGAAAAAAAGCAGAAGGGAAAGAAGTCTCCCTTGAAGAACACCAGCTGGAACTGGAAAGGAGTTAAGACACACAGGAGCCCCACTTCACCTATTATTCAGATAGCTCCTTACAATAAGCCAAAGGAACCATCTGACATGCAAAGAATGCTAAAGAATGTCACAGTCGATAATGATCAATTGTGTCAAAAGCTCAAGTGAAATCAACAAAAACTGCATGTATATCCATTTTGGGGTAGCTGTTAAGTGCTTCATGCCAGTGCTGCAGAATTTGAATTAAAGCAGTGTCAGTTGATCTGTGCCTGTTTGCATGAAAGTCCTTAAGTATTTTGACTTAAAGGGTTATTTCACCCAAAAATGAATATTAGCCCATGTTTTACTCACCCTCAAAGCATCCTAGGTGTATATTACTTTCTTCTTTCAGACGAATCCAATTGGAGTTATATTAAATTTTCCTTGCTCTTCCAAGCGTTTGAATGGGAGTAGGCAGGTGTTTTTGTTCAGCAGTCCAAAAGTAGTCGAATAAAGCACACACATAAATATAGGAATACATATGAATAAAGGCCTCCTGTAGTGAATCAATGTGTTTTTGTAAGAAAAATATTCATATTTAAAATATTATAAATACTTTTTTCTCACTTCTGCTGACTATCATACATGCAAGCCGTTCTGGCAGATGACGTAGGACGTATGCATCGTGCACGTGCAGGTGATTGGCGAACGCGGAAGTGCAGAGGAGAGACAGCAAAACAAAATGCCGGTCACGAATTGGAAGCACAAAACGAGGATTTGTAAAGAAAAATGTCGGAGGATATCGATACAAGTCAAGAGGAGACTGGTTTTCCTTTGGTATAGTAAGGAAACTTTGTTTCCTTTGCTCCTGTAAACAAACTTGCAAGACTAACATATCTCACAGGCACGTAAAAGTGTACTTTAAGATAGTAGTAGTAGCACTCTTATATTTTTGTGCATTTGTACCATATCTACACCACCATTCTAAAACCTAAATGTTTACAATATGTAACATATATTTACATATATTTACAGATATTCTTAAACAGAAGTTTGTGGGTTTACTATTAAATGAACTCTTACTGGCATGAGCTCACCCAGTGGCCCTTTACATGCTGAAAAAAATAATGAAATTCATCTATGCAATTCATTCAATTTAGAGAATATCTGCATAATGCATTGATTATTTAGGAAACCCGGCAAAGTAAGTAAATTTTGCCAACAAAATAATTTACTGCCACAGTTACAATTTAGGTAATTTGGTAATTAGGTCTTTCATAGTTTAGAATATTCCCAAAATAATAATTAGTGGTTGGAAATGTTATGGCCATGATATTATATCAATAATATTTAGTTGATTTTGGAATAATTATTGCTGGATAATTATATGTTATTTAAATTTAAATAAACATAATTAGAAATTAATTATTGTATGTATATGTACTCCTTTAAGGGAGCCGGTGCTGAAAATTGTGTTAAGAAGATGACCCAAAAGGAGAAGGCTTTCACAGTGCATGAAACGAATTCTGTTGTGGACAGAAATTGGTTAAATCCAGTATCTACAAGACTAAATGTCATGATAAAAGAGGAAATCTAAATAGTTTGAGTTAACAGAAAAATAAATGAAGCAAACATGAAATAACCACGGAAATTGCAGGGCACACAAACACTGTGAAACATTTTAGACAAAGGTGGTGCATTTGCATTTGTTCCTTGAAACTCAATCATTTAATTGAACTGTGGGAATGCATGAATCATTTAAAATAAAATCTTTCTCACACACCTTGACAGACATCATTTGGAAACTCTTAACACTTGCCATACATCACATGATCTTTAAAAGATCATGGAATGTATCAGTGGAATGTTATTAAAAGTGAGCAATGCTTTGAAAGTCTAAAGCATTTCGGTAAGTCACGAATAAAAATAAAATAAAACAAAAAATATTAAATAAATAAATAAATAATTATGTGAATAAAAATGCACATAGAAAACAAGTTTTGGCCAATAAAATTATAGTAACGTGATGTGTCCCAATTTTGATTACTATTTTTCCAACATAATATTTTAGAATGTGTCTTAAAAAATAAAATATGGGCCAATTTATGAAACATAAGCAGAATAAATTTGCATAAAAATACTTTTATGAATGTTTTACACAGATTTTTGTTTTCGTTTTGTTTCATGAATAAGATCCATGCTAGGCTACATAGTAAGCCAAAGGTATACACTCATTTGTGTTTATTCTTTTATTTAGATTTATTTATTTATTTATTTATTCAGTTTTAAGCTAATGGATTTAACTACATGCTAATGCAAACCATATGTAACAAATGACCTTGCCAAAGTACATATTTTAATTGAAGTGTATAATTAATTTTGTATGCAGTAAGGGACCCTTTGTAATTCCGCCAACACAGGTGACCAAGTTCACTACTCAGAAACAACCCCATAGTGCAGTGATTGTCAACTTTTTTGACCCCAAAGCCCCCCACTGTACACAACAAAACCCTGACACTTCTACTCTTTGCAAATTAAATCTCTGAATTCCGGTCTTAAGAGCTGAATGTCCCAGATAAAATAATTAAGATTATTAAAAAATATATATTAATAACTAAGGGGGGGGGGCATTTTCATTATAAAAATGCCCATAGAGCTTTACAATTTTATTATTTTTCAAGGGTTTTCCAGGTGAATAAATCACACATTTTTAAAGGGAAGATTTAAAAATAAGTTTTTGTTGTTTTAGCTTATGTTATTGCTTGTATGTTATTGCTTGTATACACTCTGTATGGCTAAAATTAATTAGCTCCAAAGCTCAGCAATTAAGTGAATCACAATAAAAACAAAACAAACAAATATATATATATATATATATTTATATATGTGTGTGTGTGTGTGTGTGTGTGGGTGTGTATGTATGTTTGTAAAGTGTCTTTCTGTAAGGTGGGGGGCAGTATGGGAATCAAACTGTCACATATGCAAATGTGATAACTAAACTAGAACTGAAGAGTGCATATCCAAACCTCGAGAACCTAGTCTGCACAGCATTTGTCTCTGACTGCTGTGACAATCAGATCTGTGGCAACGTTGCTATCTTCCCACAGAATAACATAGTGTAGAGTGCCACTGGTGCTAAATACATATTCTCATTGATTGCTTCATGAGGCCTTCATTGTATGTTTTTATTTGCTTTTTACAGTTGAGAAGAGTTGTAAGCACAATGGAAAGACTTACAAAGTAAAGGAACTAGTTCACATATTTACTCACAATGGGAGTTTTGTTTGTTTTGTAAAGCTTTAGAGGCCCCTTTAAAAGACCTTGCTGTAACTAAGTTTAGCACAAAATACATTGAACAATGTATGCATATATTTTCTCTCTCTGGTGAATTCAGGTGGGTGATCGGTGGACAAACCCTTCATGTCCATGTGAATCTTTCAGCTGTAGTCAGACAGGAGCTGGATTTATGAGTGTGGGTAATACTATAACCCAACTATAACACGATGCTGCATCAAATGATGGCACTTTGGGGAACGCCTACTGAAGCATGTGTGAAACTAATCCAGTCTCGATTGATGTTGCATCATGACATACCATGTGATGGCATACACAGAAACTACAAAGATAAACCGGAACAAACCAGTGTTAGCTTCTGATCCAAAGCACACCAATATCTGGTCCAACTTCCTCCATCGAGAAGACCTGTGTACGGCCTGCAGGACACTTTGGCATATAACACAGTCTTGGGCGAAGGACAGCTTTAACTCTCCCCAGAGCAAATTCCAGACAGAAGGGAGCAACAGAAAGGGCCTGTAAGTCCTAGACTCTTTTAAAGGGACATAATAGCCAACAAAAAAGCCATTTTCAAAGTGAGGAATTTCTCTACCACTGAATCAGTAGGTTCGAAGTGTGCCAAGGATTACCCTTCCAGAATCACTATCAGTTCCCAAGCTGGGACCTTGATATGAGTCGTATGCCTCATCCTATGAAAAAAAATAAAAATAAAAAAATACCTTGCTACGTATACTGCGTTAGGCTAACTGAGACTTGTCATAGCACTTGCATGTTGTTGCTCTTTCATGTTTTGATTGCTTATATTGTCCTCATTTGTACAATAACAAAGGAACCAATCTATCAAATACTGTCTTCCCAATGACCCATCACCTAATGGTGCATGGAAGGCAGCTATGGCTGCCACATAGACATTAAGCATGGATGGGGACAGACCCACAGAAAAACGATCCTGGAGGAACTCCATCACTGAGGCCACTGGACAGTTAACTGGGTCCAACTGATGTTCTCTGCACCAGGAGTTGAAAATCCTCCATTTGAAGGAGTATAATTCCCTCGTGGTGGGAGCTCTAGAGTTTAATATGGCCTATATGAGCCCAGCTGAGAGACCAGAGTTCAGGAACTAATTCCCATAAGGGGCCAGTCCCATAGCTTCCACGGCTCTGATACATGACCGCCGGCTTGCAAGAGAACGACCCTCCTGACTGGGATTTCACATGGAGAGCCCACTAGGATCGCTGTGAGGTCTGAGAACCAGACTTGGGCTGGCCAGAGCAAGAGTAGACTGACCCCGTCCCAATCCTCTCTAGAACTCCCTGGAGCAAAGAAATCGGGGGAGTAGAGCTGGATGCATGAAGGAGAACCATAGCAGACAGTGGGTGGTCTCTTGAGATGCAAATAGATCCTACTACTCTATTATAGAGTCTCTATTCCCTGGGACTTAGCCCCTGCCTAGACAGCCATCATCTCCAGGCAATTTATGTGCAGTGAGAGACCCCTACAGACAGACCTGAAGCGACCATACATTACCGCTCCCCAGCCTGAGAGATGCATCGGTTGTCACTATTTTGCAATGTCAAGCTACCCTCAACACAGGACCTTGAGACAGGAACCACAGTTATTTATGGCCATGGTTTCATATTGCCAGGGAACGAAGGCATCTGCATGTAACCCTGATCATATGGAACAGGTTTACCCTCAGCGAGAGCCCCTTTGTCCTAAGCAACCACTGGCCTAGCTTAATCCCAGACACTGTAGCCAGGATGGACTCGATACAAGCAGAAGACAATTGTTCCTACATCGTACTAGAGTCCCTCAAAACCTCCAGAAACATAGTCTTCTGCAGGGGAGACAAATTGCTTTTCTTGGTGTTGAGCCTCAATCCCAGTCGTTTTATGTGGCCCAGGATGACATCTCAATCCCGAACCCCCATCTCATGTGACTGGGCTAAAATTGCGACTGAGATTTTTTTTGCCAAGATTGACTGTACTTCTTGTTCCATCACTTGACTCTGCTCATGGTTGACTACAGTCCAAACCACCCTGTTGAACTTGGGTGGACGAGATGCAAATTGGATTCTGTAGCCACTTTCCACTATACACAGGACTTAATGATATACGTTGTGTAGAAGCTTCCATGCTTCTACATATTCTACCTGGGGGATCAGCCTCTTGAGACTGACCTCTGGTGCTTTGTAAATACTGGGTTCGCTGCTCTGAATTAGCTGACCGGCAGGGGAATCCCAAACTACAGATCCTATTTGAGAGAGCAAAATCTGCAGGTCTGCAGCGACTTTGGGCGGACACTGTGATTTGCGTTCGCTGGAAGCCATTGTGTCATTGAAGAGGCTAGAAGGCAACAATGAGGCATCAAGGAGGAACAATTTCTCCTCCTTCTTGATGCCTTTCCATAGCCACCAGTGCTGCCATGGAAAGACAGGTCTGTGGCCCGATGGAGCTCTTTTATATTGTCGGACCTGACCTCTTCGCCCTCATCCAAGTTCCTTGCAGGTCAGCCTTGTACACCTGCATTCCATGTAAGCCTTACCCAGCAGCACAGATATTGTTTGGCAGGGCTTGCTGTGAAGTGTAGGGGCCTTCAGGGATGATGCAATGTCATTGAGAGATAAGTTGCTAATGTCTCTTCAACCCATGGCAACATCCCATAGCCGTTCTCTTTTGCCCCCAGCATGGAAGAGTAATTGTGGGGCTTGATAGATGGGAAGAGAATGGCCTTTTCCATGATCCCAATACCTAGGTATTGGAGAAACAAGAAAGAGAAGGCAGGCCCCGATGTGGAAGCTGTTCTCGGCTAAACACTCATCGAGGTTACTCTTTTTCTGCACTTCCTGCTTTTCAGTTGGCCATTTGATCTTTAACTAGTCCACCTCACAAGTCATAACCTCCATAAGTTCCTTGTAAGCTAGGGGTAGAGGTGGCAAGTCCCTAAAATCCCCTGCCACAATACTGTCATGCTGAATGGATTCCCCAAAGTGTCGTCATTTGACACAGCATAAGTTCCCTCAAAGGGAAACTGTACCATAGTACATTGGGGGTCTAGTTCTTCCCTGATGTCACCTCCAAATGTTAACTCCAAGACCAAAATATTATTATCAATGTTAGTGTCAAGCTGACTGTCCACTTTTCCAGTGACCACACACTCTTGAAAGGCTTTTCCTCATCATATTTATTTATTTATTTAATTTCAAAGGAAGAAGGAAAAAAGTAAGGAAAATAATAATAATAAAATCAGTAAAGAGTTGTAAGTGCTGAATCAAGTGTATCAAATCCAGGATTTCAATAAAATTAAATCAAATAATTAAAAAACACAAAAGCACAGAACTATCTACAAGATATGAAAAGTTCAGTGCTCACCGAAGCTGCATTTTAATAAATAAATAAATAAAGTAATAAATAAAAACTGTAATATTCTGAAATAATATTATACTGTATATTTTTTATAAATTCTAAATTTACATTATTATATAAAGAATATTTTTTCAAAAGAATGATATATTTATTTTTCTTTGATTAATAAAAAATTCATAAGAACTCACTTATTTGATATAGAAATCTTATAAATTGTTATTATAATGTATGTTATATCATATTATTATATTAAGAGCAGTGAGGAAAGGTTTATACCTTATCATTAAAAAAGGATTTTTAGTGTTTGGCGTTGAACATCCAATCAAACGATTATTATTTTCTTAATTATTATACAAATATATTTTACTTGATGAGTCATGATTTGAGTATGCTGTCGACTGCCATTTCAGTTTTTGTATCATAGGTAATGTTACATGCACTGCCAGATTGATGAGAATGATGACTGATGATGATGACAATTGATGACTGCACACAGGAAGTCGAGCAACAGGCAAGCCTAATATCTGATTTTACAGCCTGTTTATTTTCAAATAAACTAGAATATTTTAGTCATCATTATTTTAGAGACACACTGTTAAACAGACACTGAGCTGGATGTTGTAGTATCAAAGGCAAAGATCTGCCAAAAAATTCCTTCCTTGACAAAAAGCCTTTTGGCCACTAGAGAGTATTGTCAGTCATTTTTTCAACACAGGCAAATTATTGACAAATTATTTGCAGCTTAGATAACGGTATGCGTAAAACTACAGTGCAAAACCCTACATCAGAAAAAATCTTTTTATTTAAAATTAATGGATCACACATTTGTGCAAAAGAAAATTATAAAATAAGTTTGTTTTGACTTGGGATAATTTATATATGAAGGTTTCCAGTGACAGCACTCGCTTTTCACTGCAGCATTCCGTCTCTGTTAGTTCAAAGCATATGGGACAGCACTGGTCTGCTCTGTCCTCTGTACGTCTGAGAAACCCCAGCCCCCCTCCCTTGTTGTAGAGAAGTGATCTATTAACATGATCAGCAGATGGACATGATTGTTTGGTTACTGATTAGAGGAGATGTTATAACACTGAATGATAAAGCCTTACCTGTGAGCAAAGTGCCAGAGTCCTCCATCCATTCTGAAGGACACAGGCAACAGCACAGGTATGTATGATCTCTGTAGCTCTTAATGTCTAACTGTTTTTCTTGTGGTTTATAAAAAGATCCTGTTTTCATGTGTTGCAGAGATGATTTATCTGTATTAATATGCATTGTATTCTGTTATGCTATGCACATGATCAGGGCTTTTTGTCACATCTGTGAATATTTTTAGTTTTATTTATTTATTACTTTTCGGTAAAAGCTTATATTATATTATCATTATATGCCTTATTATGTGATTTTCATCAAAAATAAAAAGTTATGTTTTTTATACAAAATACAAAAGGTAGCATACGAAGAAATGACAAACCATTATTTTGTCAACTTTGTACAAAAAATAAATAAATGAATAAATAAAATAAAAAATAAATACATTAATTAAATAACATTTAAGTGATAATTTGCCCCAAACTGACATTCATGAAAACAAATCTTGTTAATATTGATCCCATTTACACTTTTCCTTTAAATTTTGCCTTCATTATATTGTTGATCTTTGCCTGACTGCATATCTGTGCAGTTTTATTGTGTTCAAAACCTTTTTTTTTTTTGTAACAACTTGTGAGAACTAGCCCTTTTAGTCTCTTTTAGCCTAAATAAACACATATTTTATTTTGCCAGTCATTGCCAAAACAATTAATTGGGTTTTTCTTTATCTTTTCTCTTTTACTTTCTAAAAAAAAAAAAAAAAACTCCCCCCCCCCATTACGTTTCATTGTCTTCAGCATCAAACCAACACCATCAAAGTTTGCCTTGCTGTCCATGATTCTTGAAAACTTTGATTTTTTTTTTTCAAACACACTTCCTCTTGCAGGAAATGTGGTGCAATTTCTGAATCCACTCTCAGCTCCACCCTCAGGGGTCTTTCCCCTCAGATGATGTTTTCTTACTCCCGTGAACAATGGACCCTGCTGTTTGCACGACAATAATGTGATGCTGTTCATAATGATCCTGGTGTTAACACACTCTGCACTGTTCTGTTATCTGTCATTCATATTGTTTCCAGGGCATCATGAGTGTGGAAAAGAAGACGGCACGAGAGCCTTGCTGCTCCAAATTAAAGGTAATTTTGATTTATCTTCTTTTATTTTTAAGTTTCTTGTTTACATTGGCCCGTTATGATCAAAGACATGAACGCGATAACAGCTCATTTAATCCCATCACTATGCAATTACTTTCTCTGCATAGTTTCAGCTCTTCTAAAATTTGTGTAAATGTGTAAATTTCATTGCATGTTAAATATTAAACAATTCAGCATTTGTTTTAAATAGCATAACCACATGTCTCGAGTAAAACATTGAAAACTAAATATATATATATAAAACTATAAATATATATTGCCTATATATTGACAATTGATATTTGGACCATTTCTGGTTGTCAAACATTAGTGGATCATGTTCATAGATAATCCATTAACTACCTGTGCTTATTCCGGACACCTGATTGAACTTGATGGTAACTGCCTTCAAACCTCCACCATAAATCACTTCAGCATCATTCATTTAAAACTTGATTTGATATTGTTTTGCTTAATTCATGCATTAAATGAGGTTTCAGTGTCCAAATACTTTTTTGTGGCCACTCTATGTATTGTATTCAGTGTACCATTAAAAAAAAAACAAAAAAAAAAAACAAAACAAACAAAAAAAAAAAAACACATTAAAGATTCAGATACATTCAGTTTGTACAAATATAAATATGTATTTAATCATTTACTCACCTTCATGTTATTACAGTGTTTGACCTTCTTCAATTACATGTTTGATCTTCTTTCTTCTGTGGAAAACAAAAGAAGATATTTAGAAGGATATTCCCACACAATGAAAATCAATGGGGTTAAAAAAAAACAACAAAAAAAACAGTTACTCAACTGCACAAATGTTACTCAATCAATGGGGATCTTCCCATTCCAAAACAATATTCTACTAGGAAATTTCCTGACCTAATTGCTTAAAGAAAATGAGACTCTAGAAGGTCAATGGTTGGAGCAAAGTCAGAGTTTTAGTGGCAGTTGATGATTAGTGTACTTCATTTTGTGTAAACCAATCAATGGCATGGCTTCTGACCCAAACTTCAACTTTAATAGTTAACTTGTAACATGAACATGCAATGGCAATCTGATGGTAGTACAAATACTGAGAAAATGGTTTTACTACTCATCAAAATGTGGGTTAAACATCTGTGTAATGTGTCACTGCTAAGTCCATCTGTCTAGTGTAGTGTTGAATAACTGAATTCAATGATATTTTCACTACTATTATGATAAGAAAAATTATAAGGACACATCTGTTTTAAAATGACATTTATTGTACAACCCGAATTCCTAAAATGTTGGGACGTTTTTTAAATCTGAATAAAGTGAAAACTAAAAGAATTTCAAATCACATGAGCCAATATTTTATCCACAGTAGAACATAGATAACATAAGAAATGTTTAAACTGAGAAGTTTTACAATTGTATGCACAAAATGAGCTCATTTCAAATTTGATGCCTGCTACAGGTCTCAAAATAGTTGGGACGGGGGCATGTTTACCATGGTGTAGCATCTCCTCTTCTTTTCAAAACAGTTTGAAGACGTCTGGGCATCGAGGTTATGAGTTTCTGGAGTTTTGGTGTTGGAATTTGGTCCCATTCTTGCGTGATATAGGTTTCCAGCTTCTGAAGAGTTCGTGGTCGTCTTTGATGTATTTTTCGTTTAATGATGTACCAAATGTTCTATATAGGTGAAAGATATGGACTGCAGGCAGGCCAATTCAGCACCCGAACTCTTCTACTACAAAGCCATGCTGTTGTAATAGCTGCAGTATGTGGTTTTGCATTGTCCTGCTGAAAGACTCGTTGTCTGGAGGGGAGCATATGTTGCTCTAAAGCCTTTATATACCTTTCAGCATTCAGTGCCTTCCAAAACACGCAAGCTGCCCACACTGTATGCACTTATGCACCCCCATACCATCAGAGATGCTGTCTTTTGAACTGAATGCTGATGACATGCTGGAAGGCCTCCCTTCTCTTTAGCCCTGATGACACGGCATCCGTGATTTCCAACAAGAATGTCAAATTTGGACTCGTCTGACCATAGAACACTTTTCCACTTTGAAACAGTCCATTTTAAATGAGCTTTGGCCCACAGGACACGATGGCGCTTCTGGACCATGTTCACATATGGCTTCCTTTTTGCATGATAGATCTTTAGTTGGCATATGCAGATGGCACGGCAGATTGTGTTTACCGACACTGGTTTCTGGAAGTATTCCTGGGCCCATTTAGTAATGTCAATAACAGAATCATGCCGATGAGTGAAGCAGGGTCGTCTGAGGGCCCGAAGACCACGGGCATCCAACAAAGGTCTTCGGCCTTGTCCCTTACGCACAGATATTTCTCCAGTTTCTCTTTTGATGATGTTATGCACTGTAGATGATGAGATTTGCTAAGCCTTTACAATTTGACGTTGAGGAACGTTGTTTTAAAAAAGTATCCCAAAATGAAAATTTTGTCATTAATCACTTACCCCCATGTCGTTCCAAACCCGTAAAAGCTTCGTTCGTCTTCAGAACACAATTTAAGATATTTTGGATGAAAACCAGGAGGTTTGTGACTGTCCCATTGACTGCATCGTAAATTGCACTGTCAAGGTCCATAAAAGTATGAAAAGCATTGTTAGAATAGTCCATCTGCCATCAGTGGTTCAATCTGAATTTAATGCAGCTACGAGAATACTTTTTCTGCGCAAAGAAAACAAAACAACGACTTTGTTCAACAATTCGTCTCCTCTGGTTCAGCGTAGCGCTATTTTGGAGAATATCCGCTGGACGCAAGCAGCGTACACTCTTGTGTGTCAGCCGCATACCGGATGCACTGTTTTCATTCAAATCAAAGCATAAACAAACGTAAAAGACGTATCCCTGTGGCGTGGCTGACACAAAAGCGCGTACGCTGCTTGTGTCCAGCGGATATTCTCCAAAATGGAGCTACGCTGAACCAGAGGAGACGAAATGTTGAATAAAGTCATTGTTTTGTTTTCTTTGTGCAGAAAAAAAGTGTTCTCATCGCTTCATTAAATTCAGATTGAACCATTGATGGCAGATGGACTATTCTGATGATGCTTTTCATACTTTTATGGACCTTGACAGTGCAATTTACTATGCAGTCAATGGAACAGTCACAAGCCTCCCAGTTTTCATCCAAAATATCTTAAATTGTGTTTTCCGAAGACAAATGAAGCTTTTACGGGTTTGGAACAACATGGGGGTAAGTGATTAATGACAACATTTTCATTTTGGGGTGCAGTATCCCTTTAATTAGTTGCTAGATGTTCTCCCAGCTGAATTTTCAGTCCTTTGCTGCCCCCATGCCAACTTTTTTGAGACCCGTATCAGGCATCAAATTTGAAATGAGCTCATTTAGTGGATAAAAGTGTAAAATTTCTCCATTTAAACATTTGTTATGTTCTCTATGTTCTATTGTGAATAAAATATTGGCTCATGTTATTTGAAAGTCTTTTAGTTTTCATTTTATTCAAATTTAAAAAAACATCCCAACATTTCCGGAATTCGGGTTGTAGGTCATTAACAAAGTAATTTGTATTTTTTTTTATTTTTTTTTAAATGGACAACCTGTGAGAGATTGCCATTGGTTCCACAAAACCACTTACAAAAAGTGTTACAGTTTGATTCAGTTATGGTGCGGCTAAATGGCTAAAACTAGAATAAGATGGTTAAGCCTTCAGTGGTCAAACTGGTTTGTTGGCTTGTTTTAGGGGGCACTTTTCAGGTGGTCAGCTAAAAATCAGCCTGAAAAGACCAACCTACACCAACTCAGTCCATCTTGAAATATCTGAGAACTAGTTTAGACGTGTTTAAGATTAATAGGATTTAGCAAGCTTCAAAAAATACCCAACACACTAATGAAAATTCATATCTATTTTACGTTTTGGCAAATTGGCACACTAGTATGTATGTAAATCTCATTAGTATGTTTTCATATGATCTTCTCACGCTTCATATACAGAGACTGGGTTGAAATACCATACCAAAGCTATTAATATGCATGTCTCAAAACAGCATTTAAATAAGGGACCACTCTGAATCGTCCCTAAGTGTATAAAATCATAGTGGGTTTTAGTTACATGAATTGTTAACTAAATGTGTGTGTGTGTGTGTGTGTGTGTGTGTGTGTGTGTGTGTGTGTCTTCTTCAGATGTTTTTGGCTGCCATGTCTTTTGTGTACTTTGCCAAAGCATTTCAGGGCAGCTACATGAAGAGCTCTATTACACAGATTGAGAGACGTTTTGACATTCCCAGCTCACTGATTGGATTCATTGATGGAAGTTTTGAAATTGGTGAGAAAAAAAAAAGTAGTATATATAGTTTGGGTCTAATTGAAGCAGAAAGCAAAAATAAAAAAAAATAAAAAAAAACTTTCATACACCCACACACTCTCATGGCAATTTATAAGTAGTATTTTGCATTTTGGTGAACTGGTGGGGGGTGATGGGAGGTCCACCTTCATACATCACACTTTAATAAATCATACTTTTGCATCTAAATCACATTTTCATATCACATTTTCTAAATCACATTGTAATTCATCTGAAATAATCACCTGTGATTTCAATAGGATACCATTTTTTTGTTTTCGTTTCAGGTAATCTGTTTGTAATAGCTTTTGTGAGTTACTTTGGTGCTAAGCTTCATAGACCACGACTCATAGGAGCTGGATGTTTAATCATGGCCATGGGGTCCTTCATAACTGCGGCACCACATTTCTTCCAAGGACTGTACGTTTACCTGGTCAACTACTCTTTAAACCCCTTTAGTTACCATATTTGTGTCAACAAGGATATGTTTCTAGATTCAGATTATAAGACAAATAATTTGTGCCCAATATGTGTTGGTTTTCCACAGGTACAAATATGAAACAACAGTGTCACATTTCTCTGCCTCTAATGGTACAGAGAGTATTCTACCATGCTTAACCAATGGGAGTCTTGCACAAGATGAAATTACCACGATGGAAATTCAAGCAGGTAAGTTGTTCAAACCTGAACCTGACCCTGAGACAGACCTCAGATAAGATATTAAACCAAAGGGATATTGCAACCTTGTCTTTTTTTTTTTCGTTTGCATAATAATAAACTGATGGCCTTCACAGGATTAGATAAATAGCCTCTCTAATTATGTTTCTTCTTCCAAAAAATAAAAAATAAATAAATAAATAAATAAAAACTTAAAAAATATAAAATCTAATGACAGAAATATGAGATAATGGGTGAATGTTGAAATGTTTGGGTCATATTTCACCTCATATATTCTTTTTAATGTTGCATAATAAAATTGTCCTATTTACTCTTCTCATTTTTGGGTGATATATGACCCAGATATATACGTTTTATTGTAAGATTTACTATAATACTGCCATGCACATGCATAAGAGATAACAATCATTCAGAGAAAACATAATTTGAGAAAGTTGAGTTGTGGAATCATTTGTCATGTCTGGCTTGTAATATGATTGTGCTACCCACAATTCCCTGCAACATTGATCTGTCACTCTAGTTTGCTTATCTAGCTTCTCATTTCTGAACTTTGAACTTTGGGAAGCTTAATATATTTGGTTTGATTGCTTTTTATGTAATTGATACACTTTAAATCTACAAAAGTAGACTTTGTTCTTTCACTGAGATGCTGATATTGTAGTGTGTTACACAGTTGTGTGTGCAGTTGTTCATTTGTGGTGCTTTTGTTTTTGTAGAATGTGAGAAAGCAGCCAGTTCCTCCTTGTGGCTCTATGTGTTTCTCGGGAACATGCTTCGTGGGGTAGGAGAGACACCTGTCATGCCTCTTGGGTTGTCTTATCTGGATGATTTTTCAAGAGAGGAAAACACTGCTCTTTACATGGGTATGACTGATTATCAGTTTTAATCATTATTACCAATTCTGGCATATATTCAAGCCTTATTAACATACTGCTAGTTTCACTTCAACCCCATTAGATGTCAAAACGCACCAGTTTCACTTTTCCAGTTTTATTTTAATTGTTTATTTTACTTACTGATCATCATCATCATTATATGTATTTGCAGATAATATATTTAAATAAATAAATAAATAAATAAATAAATAGCCACTTGTATTTACTTAAAGAGAGTGTACTTTCATAACTGTTTCTTAACACACTGAAGTGCACTTTTAAAATACTTTAAATGTGCTTTAAAGTACACTCTTGTAACATACTAAAGCATGTTTAAAGAACTTGATTATAATTTTAACAGTAGTGTGTTATTCAATATTAAATTCAAAGTTGATATTTTTTTAATGTTACAAAGGTGTCATTAAATTTATTTACATTTTTTCATCATGTTAATAAGAATTGAGAATTAGGATTTTGTGTAGTGGAGAGGTGGGGCTTAACTGACATGAATATAATGTCATGCAAAAAAAAAAAAAGAAAAAGAAAAAAAAGTGAGAAATATTATGTAAAATTTAATTATTATTATTATTATTATTTTTTATTTTTTTTGGTATGAAATATGATTTGGCCATGTTCTTGACCTCACCCTCTTACTCTTTTTCTTATTAAGATGATGTCAGCGTTAATCAGCATTTTTGTATTGATTTTTTTTTGTTTTTTGTTTTTTGTTTTTCTCTCAGCTGTCATACAGACTGTGGGAATAATTGGGCCCATGTTTGGATTCATGTTAGGGTCTTTCTGTGCCAAGCTCTACGTGGACATTGGAGCAGTAGACTTAGGTATTCACGTTTAACCAGTGACGATGGCAAACCTGTTTTTGTTGAACTGATAATGGCTCTTTGCTCTACACTGATCTTACATATGATTATCTCTAGGCTCATGGCTAGAAGTATGGGAAGAAAATATATAAAATACAAAATGATGATATTTTGTACATTTCTAGAATACATTCCCAGTAACCTTTCTTAACATGTTTGATATATACAAAGTAACCTTTGTACATTCAGTTTTACCATGTCATATTTGCTTGTTGCATGTGAATTATGTGAAAAGTGGATGTTTGTCTTTTAGTCTAATCAATTGGTTCAGTTCACTTCTACTAAGTAGGTTCAAAAGTTAAACTTTAAAAAAGCACTCTGTTTGCCATTTCAGATCATAACTCTGCAGTAACACATCATTACCTGAAGTTAATGTAGATCATCATTGTTCATGAATGACATGACTTTATGATAACTAGACCTCAATATAACTGGCAGACCCAGTTCCCCTTTCAGTCGGTCACTCCGAGTCACGTCGGATGATCGACGAAATTGGGATCTCCCCAGAGAGACCAATCCACGTAGAGTGTAACTAAACGAGCCAATGGACATTGGTATGCAATTATTGCATCCAGCTGCCACTGATCACAGCGTGAGTATAAGAGGCAGCAGGTGCACTGCATTAATTCAACTTTTTGCTTCGGAGCTAAATGGTGGTGCATCACTACTGCACTCTATTTCGGTGTTGCAGAGATCGAACGAGCGAGTGCGGGCGTTACGGAAACAGCAGTGGTGGTCACGGTCTCGTGGCTTCAACAAAGATCGTGCAGACAGCCACACCAGGAGTGTGTGGTGGCCAGCTCCCCTGCGTGCTTCAGCAGTAAAAGAGTAATTTCTTTAAAAGAGCAACACGGGTGATCGCGTCTTTTTAAAGATGTCTTATCACCCGTGTGTTTCTGGGTGTGGTCGTTTCCTGGCACCTCAGGACAGTCACGATCGCTGCCTCACGTGTCTGGGCATTCAGCACACTGAGGAAGCTTTTGTGGATGGTTCACGTTCTTCTTGTGGGGACATGATCATCTCGGAGTTGCATAAAAGACTCCGCTATGTCAAACATGGCGGAGTCCCTCTGCCTCTGCCGCGATCCAATGTTCGTCCCAGCACCCGGGGCGGCGCTGCGTACGGTGGAGTCAGAGGTGATTTTAGGATCACGGTGAGGGCTTCCCCAAGTGGAGCTCCTCACCCCTCAAGCACTCTGCTGCCGTTGCAGCGGGCTGGGTCCTCTGCAGAACAGAGGGCACCACTTGTTTCCTTCGGTGGCCCCTCTGACAACCAGATGTCAATCGCTGCATCGGAGGCCGAGGCCTCTCTCTCCGGGGATGACAACTCAGCTGCGTTGCCCCTTCGGGTGTGGTAGCATTGTCCGAGCCAGACCCAGAGATGACGGCTATGCTTTCCAGGGCCGCCGAGAATGTCGGGCTCGTGTGGAATCCTCCACCACATCCCGATCCTTCGAGGCTGGACGAATGGTTTCTCGGTGGGGGGTCGCGCTGGTTCTCAGCGCCCCCCTCCGGTGCCATTCTTCCCGGAGGTGCATGAGGAGCTCAATAGATCGTGGAGGGCACCTTTCACTGCCCGAAACAAATCTTGTGGCTCCTCCGCCTTCACCACCCTCGATGGTGGGGCCGCTTTGGGGTACGCGGGCATCCACTCGGTGGAGCGGTCTGTGACCATGCAACTGTGTCCAACAGCCACTACCACTCTGTGGGGTGACCCGTGTCTCCCCTCATGGGCCTGTAAGTATTCGTCAGGCCTAACTGGCGGTGCTTACAGAGCTTGTGGGGATGCGGCTTCTGCTCTCCACGCCATGGCGTTACTGCAGGTCCACCAGGCCAAAGCCCTGAAAGACCTGCACGAGGATGCCCATGACCTGGCGGTTCTACATGAACTGTGTGCTGCAACAGACCTCGCGCTTCGAGCGACGAAGGTGACTGCACAGTCTCTGGGTCGTGCGATGTCCACACTAGTGGTCCAGGAGCACCATCTCTGGCTGTGTCTGGCTGACATGAAGGAGCAGGAGAAGGTACAGTTCCTGAATGCTCCTGTGTCGCAGACTGGCCTTTTCGGCGATGCTGTCGAGAGCCCTGAGACGGGTAACCCAGAGATGGAGAAGATACCACTCCCTCCCCCGGAGGAGGGCCGGGTGGAGAATCTTGTTTCATTTTGTTTTTGTTCCGCCGCTGGCCCAGCAGCCAGCGGTACCCAAAACATCAATAAAAGAGCGGTTTCCTCAATCTCTGAGTCTCCTCCTCTCTTGCCAGCAGGCAGCGGGTGGTTGCCCAAGAGCACCCCTCCTGCCTGTTTTTAGAGGCAGGTAAGGGCGGTAGCACTCGAGTCCCCGCTTCAAGTCGTCACACGCCGGACTGTCACTAGCCTCAAGCCGGGTTCCTGTGTTTCCTCCCACACGAGGAGGAATCAGGTGAGTGTTACACTGCACACCCAGACCCCGCCCCCTGCCGTCACAGGCCAGGCTGTCACAGGCCCCAGACCGGGTCCTCGTGTTCCACCTCGCTGCCCCACCGCGGGTAAATCGGCGGCCCCGCTGGTCCCGCTGGCACGGTCTCTTGGAGCCTGGCTAGCGCTCCCCGGTCCGTCTTGGTGGCTCCTGTGGACCATCATACTCGGCTACACGATTCAGTTCACCCGGCGTCCCCCCAATTTCAGGGGCATCCGGTTCACTTCAGTCAAGGCCATCGATACCCTGTCTTGCGTGCAGAAATCGCAGTCCTGCTGGCAAAGAATGCGATAGAACCGGTCCCTCCAGCCGATATAAGATCGAGGCTTTAGAGCCCTTACTTCATTGTCCCCAAGAAAAGCAGTGGGTTACGACCGATCTTGGATCTGCGAGTTTTGAACCGTGCACTTCACAAGATGCCGTTCAAGATGACGCAGAAACGCATTTTTGGGTGCGTCAAGTCAAGTCAAGTCACCTTTATTTATATAGCGCTTTTAACAATACAGATTGTGTCAAAGCACTTAACAGTATCAAATTGGAGGATAGAGTGTCAGTAATGTATAATAATAAGATTAAACACTCAATTTTCAGTTAAAAGCATTTCATTATTGAATTCAGAGATGTCATTGTCTAGCTCAGTTTAGTTTAAATAGTATATATGAAATCAAATTGACGATAATCGTTAGAAATTAAGTGTCCCCAACTGAGCAAGCCAGAGGCGACAGCGGCAAGGAACCAAAACTCCCCCTGTGACAGAATGGAGAAAAAAAAAAACCTTGGGAGAAACCAGGCTCAGTCGGGGGGCCAGTTCTCCTCTGGCCAGGATATTATTATTTATTTTTTTACTTATTGTATTAATTAAACAATACAATGTGCGTCTGTCCCCTAGATTGGTTTGCAGCGATCGATCTGAAGGACGCGTACTTTCATGTCTCGATCCTCCCGCGACACAGGCCATTCCTGCAATTCGTGTTCGAGGGTCGGGCATATCAGTACAAGGTCCTGCACTTCGGGCTGTCCCTTTCGCCTCGCATCTTCACCAAAGTCGCGGAGGCGGCCCTTGTCCCCCTGAGAGAACGGGGTGTGCGCATCCTCAACTACCTCGACGACTGGCTCATACTTGCACAGTCTCGAGAGCAGTTGTGCGCACACAGAGACCTGGTGCTCAGGCACCTCAACCAGTTGGGTCTTTGGGTCTACTGGGAAAAGAGCAAACTCGTGCCAATGAAGAGGATCTCTTTTCTCAGGATGGAATTGGATTCGGTCAACCAGACAGCACGCCTCAGTGCTGAACTGCCTCAAGACTTTATCAGGCAGGACAGCGGTCCCATTCAAACACTTTCAGAGGCTCCCGGGGCATATGGCTGCAGCTGCGGTGATAGTTCTGCTCGGTCTGCTCCATATAAGACCGCTTCAGCACTGGCTCCATGGCCGAATCCCGAGGTGGGCATGGAAACGCAGTACTCACCGGGTTCAGATTACACCGGCCTGCCGCAAGACCTGCCTCGAGTTGCTGGCAGTACGCCTTGCCTTGAGCCGCCTCAGAGGGTGCCTTTGGGGCAAGGACGTTCTGGTCCGTACGGACAACACTGCGACCGTTGCGTATATCAACCAGCAAGGCGGTTTATGCTCCCGTTGCATGTCGCAACTCGCCCACCACCTCCTCCTCTGGAGTCAGAAGCATCTGAGGTCCCTTTGTGCCATCCACATCCCAGCAGTGTTCAATCAGGTGTCCGACGAGCTGTCTCGAGCGGCACTTTCTTAGGAGTGGAGACTCCATTCCCAGGCGGTCCAGATGATTTGGAGTAGGTTTGGAGTTGCTCAGGTAGACCTATTTGCATCTCTGGAAACCACCCACTGCCAGTGGTTCTACTCCCTATCTGAGGCAATGCTCGACACGGATGCACTGGCACACAGCTGGCCCCAGGGCCTGCGCAAATATGCGTTCCCCCCAGTGTGCCTGCTAGCACAGACAATGTGGAGGGAGGACGAGGAGCATGGTCCAGGTCCTGTTGGGCCAATATGGAGCCACTAACAGGACCTGGTTCCCTGAACTCATGCTCCTCGCGACAGCCCCTCCCTGGCCGATTCCTCTGAGGAAGGATCTGCTTTCTCAGAGACAGGGCACCCTCTGGCACCCATGTCCAGACTTGTGGAAACTCCATGTGTGGTCCCTGGACGGGACGCGGAGGTTCTAGGTGACCTGCCCCAAGAGGTAGCTCTCACTATCGCTTCAGCACGAGCACCGTCCACAAGACGGGCCTATGCGCTGAAGTGGAACCTGTTCGTCGAATGGTGTTCCTCTCACCATGAGGACCCCCGGAGATGTTCGATCAGAGCCGTGCTTTCCTTTTTGCAACAAGGGTTGGAGCGCAGGCTGTCCCCCTAAACCCTTAAGGTGTACGTTGCTGCTATATATCCCCCCATAGAGGGGATGTCGGTGGGGAAGCACGATCTGGTCGTCAGGTTTCTTAGGGGGGCCAGGAGGTTAAATCCTCCTAGGCCTCCCTCCCTACCCTCTTGGGATTTGGCATTGGTGCTAAGAGCCCTACAATCTGCCCCCTTTGAGCCATTGCAGTCAGTCGAGTTGAAGTTTCTCTCTATGAAAACCCTACTCCTGACTGCGTTGGCCTCGATCAAGAGGGTGGGGGACCTGCAGGCATTTTCGGTCAACGAGTCGTGCCTTGAGTTTGGCCCCGGCCCGGCTATGTGCCCAAGGTTCCTACCACTCCCTTCAGAGACCAGGTAGTGAACCTGCAAGCGCTGCCCCTGGAGGAGCCAGACCCAGCCCTAGCTTTGCTCTGTCCTGTACACGCACTGCGACAGTACGTGGATAGAACTCAGAGCTTCAGGACCTCAGAACAGCTCTTTGTCTGTTACAGAGGACAGCAGAAGGGGAAGGCTGTCTCCAAGCAGAGGATGGCCGACTGGATAGTGGAAGCACAAGGTGTGCCCTGCCCACTCAGGTTGTGTTCTCACTCCACTAGGGGTGTCGCATCATCCTGGGTGCTGGCTCGTGGTGCCTCGCTATCAGACATCTGTAGAGCTGCGGGTTGGGCGACTCCCAACTCGTTCGCTAGGTTTTATAGCCTACATGTCGAACTGGTTTTCTCCTGTGTTCTCACCTCAAATGGGTGGTGGCACTGAGAGGCCCGGCTCAGAGTCAGCTTGCGGCGTTCTTACGCCTAATTCTCCAGAGAGTTCCTTAAGCAGGCAAACGCTGTCGAGTCCTCCAGCACTCCGGCGTCTGGACGTGGCGGAGCGTCCGGCGCCAGGCCTTTCAGCCAATGAATTCTTGAAATCTGGTGTGAGGCTAGTGCCCATATGAGAGACCCTGCTGGGATCCCATATGTGTATTCCACAGTATGCTTATTAGAACCGTGTTTCCCCTGGCAGACCACGTTCTGCCATCTCTAATGATGCAGCCTAAGCCATCTCAGAGACTTCCATGTGCAATAGGGCCCTACGGGGTTACTTCACATGTCTAAATGTCACTTAACCCCCTCTGGGAGGAGGTGACTCCGAAGTGTGCCTCTTCCAAGTGGAAGGGCACGCTTCCCAGTGTTATCCTAGTCCTACTGTTTAGGTTGCTCAAGGAACAACAGTAGTTGACCTTCTCTGTGTAGAGTCCGGTCCTATCGTCTGCCTTATAGGAAGGATCAGGAGGCCTACACAGGGCACTGGAAGGGGCAGCTCCTGTGGCGCTTTGGTAGGGATCCCAATTTCATCGGTCATCCGACGTGACTCGGAGTGACCGACTGAAAGGGGAACAGCTCGGTTATGTATGTAACCCTCGTTCCCTGAAGGAGGGAACGGAGACGTCATGTCCTGTCGCCACAGTCGCTGTACCACCACTGAGCTGCCGGGTCACCGGCTCGGCTCCTCAGCGAAAGCATGAATTAATGCGGTGCACCTGCTGCCTCTTATACTCACGCTGTGATCAGCAGCAGCTGGATACAATAATCGCATGCCAATGTCCATTGGCTCGTTTAGTTACACTCGAAGTGGATTGGCCTCTCTGGCGAGATCCCAATTTCGTCGGTCATCCGACGTGACGTCTCTGTTCCCTTCTTCAGGATTTCAAATTATAAATTATTTTGGCTGATTAATGAACAAAATGTGCATGTCTGTTTTTTTTTTTTTTTTTAGATACCATCACCATCAACCACAAAGACTCACGTTGGGTTGGTGCCTGGTGGCTGGGCTTTTTGTTAACTGGTGGAGTGATGTTACTGGCTGGAATTCCCTTTTGGTTCCTTCCCAAGTCTCTTCCTAAGCAGGGTGAGACTGAAACTGAGAAAAAAACGAATGAGGGCGAGCAGGACCATTTCATACCTGACAACAACAAACACAGTAATGCTCCCGACAAACCATCTCCAGTTTCCATGGCAGCTCTGGCTAAAGGTGTGCATTTCGTTAAATATTTCATTTTCCATTATTAGCACTTGGTCGAGATATTGAGCATACATGACCCTTGAACTTATGTAAAATCTTCCTCTTGATATTTTCTAGATTTTCTGCCATCACTGAAAAAACTCTTCAGCAACACAATTTACCTGCTCCTTTTATGCACTGCATTTGTGCAAGTCAGTGGTTTTATAGGAATGATCACATTTAAGCCAAAGTATATGGAACAAATTTATGGCCAGTCAGCATCGAAGGCCATATTTTTGATAGGTAGGTTTACATTTATTGCATTTATTTTTGTATGTTTAATATAAATTTCCAGATTGTTTAAAAACACATAGCTATGCCATGCTACAAAATAAATGCCAGTTGTGTCCTTCTTATTCATATATATATGAAAAATTATTTTCACAAAAAAATGGCTGATGTCAAAAAAGCCTGTCCACAGCCCTGAGTTTGTAAATATCCATTACTACTATATATACCCTTTTTATATATAATAAAATGCATTTATATCCCTATTACAGAAATGAAATATTTTATAAATAAAAAAAAATGCTTAATAATATTATCATATTTTAAAGAACTTAAAATGTCTTTTTTTCTCTCTTTTTTTTTTTAATCATTTTAGCTAATGCGTTCTTAAAATGTCATTCTTAAAATGTCAACACCGTTACTATGATTTTATATAGGGATGGAAAAGAGACATTATGTCAACACACTGATATATGGGGATTCCCTTGGGAGCCCCAATCACCTCTGAGTAGTAAAAGAAAATGCCAATGAACACTGGCCTGTGGAATTTGAATGCCCAGACACTCCCACATACAAATAGGTGTTTAAGATGATGACTTGCATCCACTCATTCAGGTTTGTGCTGAGGAGTAGAGACTGTTCCCTGGCCGTTCAGGGTTGTGGCAGAAGGGACGTATCTTCTCTGTTCCCTCCTATAGGGAATGATATTTCCTTTCAGTCAGTCACATTTGACATTACGTAGACATACTGAGGTACAGTATAGGGTCCCTATAGAAAGTACCATGGAGTGATCCCTCACTCCTAGGGGCAGTGGTGGAAAGAGTACTGAAAATTTGTACTTAAGTACAAGTACTGTTACATCGCTGAAATAATACTCAATTACAAGTAAAAGTACTGGTGTCAAAACGGTACTTAAGTAAAAGTACAAAGTACTCTTCTCAAAAACTACTCAGAGTACTAGTTTTGGGAAGTCGTGGCCTAATGGTTAGAGAGTTGGGCTTGTAACCTGAAGGTTGCCGGTTCGATTCTCACACCGGCAGGAATTGAAGGTGGGGATTGTGAATGAACAGCACTCTCTCTGCCTTCGATACCATGACTGAGGTGCCCTTGAGCAAGGCACCGAACCCCCAATTGCTCCCCGGGCGCTGGAGCAATGGCTGCCCACTGCTCCGGGTGTGTGTTCACGGTGTGTGTGTGCGTGTTTGTTCACTATTCACTGCTGTGTGTGTGCACTTGGATGGGTTAAATGCAGAGCACCAATTTCGAGTATGGGTCACCATACTTGACAATACGTCACGACTTTCACTTTTTTTCACTAGTTGCTTTTTAGCGGCAATATTTAATATTTAATTTAATGAATTACCAGAAAATATTAATTCATATCTTTGCTTCTGGGTCCTAACGCTCTGCCAGATGCCCCAAGAAAACAACAAACTGTGCTAATATACACCCATGATGTCGTACTGAATAATTATAACCCTAACCTTTATCTCCATACTGAAAACCTAGATGGCCAGACAGTGATTCAGCTAAAATATTAGTGTCTGAGACACTGTGAGCACAAAGACTGTAGAGTGCACAGCAAATTTTTAAATGCTTAGCTTAAATATGTAATATTAATTAAATAGTGCTCATAAATGGCTGCTGAGACGGTATTCTCAAGTGAAATAAGTAGAGGCATGGACCCGGAAACAGCAGTCCTTACGTCATGACTTAAAAAGAGGATTCTCCCCAAGCCGTCAAACTGATGTCATCAGAGCGAGAATGCCATTCCAGAGTGGAAGCAAATTTTCAGTTTTTGATTAAATATTACGACGGCAGACAATTTTTTTTCCCCGGCGTATTGACTTGCACGGTTTAATTGTTCACCACAAGACTAGTGATGTGCACTAAAAAAGTAAGTAGGGTCATTTTTTTTATTTCATGACGGCTTCAATCATTTTCAATACCACTGGCAAAACTACCACATACTGTATGCTGCCATATAGATATTTTAATATTACAAATTGTTTTGTCCATCCATTTTTTCAAGGCAAGCATTATTTCAAGCTTTGAGTGGTTTAATCCAAGTCTTCTAAAAAAGACACTTTAAAGATTTTAATATAGGGTTTTATTTATATAGCCTGCATATAAATATTGATCAATTATCATTACAAAAATCTCAATCTTAAACATTTGCTCATTCTGTGTATTTGTGTCTTTAAAATAGGGTAACTTTGTTGCAAAAGCTTACAGCAAAGAAGCTTGATTTCAAATTTGATTTCAAACTGAACTGAATTTACAAAAGACAAGTACACAGTCAGTAATAAAATTCTAAAACAAACGACCTCAATTCAGTTGAGGTATTCAAAATATGACAACACTGAAATTTTATAAGCAGTGATTTAAGAGCCATATATGTTATTTATTTAGATAAATGGAACATCAGATGGCTTTGACCTGTAATGTCTGTACAATCTAGTGATGCAGTTAGGATATGTACAAATCATACAAATATCCCATTCCGAAACATTTCTAGCATAAACTTACATTTTAAAGAAATGAAAGTTCCATCTTTCATATTGAAAGACTTTCTGGTGCATTTCACTTACACTCAATAAAATTCCCAATAGCATTTTCATCGGTCAGGCGTGGATCTATTCTGAATGATAACTTTTGACAAAGTTTAATCCAGGAGCAAAGAGAAATAATTTCTACTATAAAAGCATGGAGAGATTGCGATTGCGCACAGTCTGCGCACAAGCAATATCGGAGTGAGAGGACAGGCAGTTCATTTGTATAAGTCTGGCCTATTTGAGAGCTCGCATCCAGTTTTCTGCAATTGCATGACTGTGTTCTCATGTTACAATAAAGCACTCGCCACATTTGCGTAGGAATGATTAAAATTATGCGGAATACCTGCAATCCTGCGTAGAGATTCAGACTCTGTAACTGACAGGAGGTGATGCACGTCAAACTCGCTGTCGGAGAGGAGAGAGCGAGACGCAGCGTGTATCGGTGTAGGCTATATAGATACTGTGGAAAATGGAATGGAACCGTGTCAGATATTTAATGGAACTGTGTCAGATATTTCAGTATCGGAATCAAAATATAGATATTTATGATAACACTACCATGTAGTTTGTTTCTCCAAACTTTGAGTCCATAAATCACGCTGAGCTCCCTCACTGTCTGATCAGCTCTTCACCTGCTGCAGCGGTGGCTTTTCCTGGTTCAGATATCAGGGCTTTTATTGGTCTGTTTACGATCGGATATCTTTATTGGCTACTGAAATGCCAGAGGTTTGAATATCAATTGAAATTGGGCGTACTCAGTAACGAACTATGATTTAAATGTAACGAAGTAGATTATTTTGTTTAATTTATACTTAAGTACAAGTAAAAGTACAGCTTTAAAAATATACTCAAAAAAGTACAAGTACCCCCAAAAAAACTACTTAATTACAGTAATGTGAGTAGTTGTAATTCGTTACCTCCACCACTGCCTAGGGGGCACGGCTCGCCTTGTGTCTGGTACGCCAAAGTGATGGCATCCACTAGCCAGTAGGTCAACCTCTGTTTGGAGACAGCCTTTCCCTTCTGCTGACACCCAAAGCTGACAAAAAGCTGCCCACAGCTTCTAAAGTTCTATGTGTGGTCCATGTAAATGCACAAAGTGTGAACAGGATACAGCAATGCAAGGGTTGGGTCTGCCTCCTCTAAAGGTAGCACTTGCAATTTCCCGGACAGAAGTAGTAGGAACTCCGGGCTGGGTTCTCAAGATAACGTAAGGTGATCATGGTCAGGAGTGCAACCGACAGCAAGGGAAAGCACTGGGTCCCAACTCAGGAGGCAATGCGCCCCAGAGTAGAGGGTGTGTGCGTGGGGTAGCACTATCCTGGCTTCCCGGATCCCATGAGAGACGGGCTAGAGACATGTAAAGAAGTAGAGCTTCCTTGAGGTGCGAGCTCTTGGCCTATTGCAAATGAGAAGGATGAGGCTAGGAGTGAAGAAGCATCATATCGCTGACTGCCAGACTGCATTGAGTACAACAAAGTAGACAAAAGGCCTCCTCTGGGGGAAGGAGTGTTGCTGTCACCACCTCCAGGAAAAGAGCAATCTCTTCCATCTCTGGATTGCCCCTATCAGGGCTAATTCGCCATCTGCATGGCTTTGTGTGAGAGAACACTGCGGGTTGGGTGGAGGCTTCTACTCAAGCCTGATGTTCTCAGCTGCCTGGGAAAGCATGGGTTTCAACTCAGGGCCAGACTCTGATTTTGCAACCACCCCAGAAGGGGGAAGCTCAACCGAGTCGTCATCCTTTGAGGACTGTGGCCTATTCTTCATTTGGAAATCTACAAACATTGCCTCAGCATGCTTACAACCCAGACCTGAAAGACAGCGACCCTGACCATCAGAGATGGTCAGGAAACAACCACATCCGGAAACATACAAATGAAGCAACATATTTAAAATGATGCACTGTCCGTCTTCCTCTCTTAGGGAAACTGCTCTTTTGTGCCAAAGCGCCCAGGGGTATCTTAGCACTTATCTATGTTCTGTCAACCCTGATACTGTTCAGAAGGCACAATCATGTCCAATACAATTCATGAATTTATGATATTGTCGTGCGTGCAGTTAGTTTCATTTATGCGTTGACCTATGTGGATGCGTGGGAGGAATGAGCCACAATAATATGATCTTCTCCGTAGAGTTTACTTAAAGGGGTTCTATTATGCTTTTTCATTTTTTGAATTTTAGTCAGTGTGTAGTGTGTATGTTTGGCATAAAAAAGATCTACAAAGTTACAAATTTCAAAGTCCACCCCAAAGGAAGATATTTCGTTTTAAAAAAAATCCCTTTTCAAGAACTACAACGAACGGCTCGTTTGGACTACAAAGTTGTTTTCCTGTATTTGTGACATCACAAATTGGCCCATTAGAATATCATTAAAATAAATCCCGCCTACGGACATTCGAATGCACCTTTCAAAACCGTAACCCAGTGCGGGTGTTTTTATATCACTGTATTTCTGAAGGAAACCGACTGTCTTCAGAAAATATTGGATGTCATTTTCATTTCATCTTGAGTGTAATGTCTGATAAAGCAGCATTTGTGAGCGGAGCTCTGCTTTGTGTACAGCGTTACCGGGGAAACCTCGCTCTTTCCCGCTCCAACAGCGCCTCCCGCTGGCAGAGAATGAATTTGCTTTTAGTCATTCTGCCTAGCTGTTCGCCAATCACAACGCACTGGGACAGCTAACCAATCACAACACATTTAGTTTTTCGGAAGGCGGGCCTTCATCAAACCCGGAACTAATCAAGCCGTTTGTGCCAGGCTGGGGAGGAAGGTATTGTAATAATGTAAATTATGTGAAAAATAATGCATTTTTCGAACCACCAAGCATGAGAGCATGTTCTAGTACACCCCCAAAACGAAATCAAGACCTTGTAAAAGAGCATAATAGGACCTCTTTAACTTCTTGAACAGCGTAGTTACACAGTTCACTTACCAACAGTACAACTGGCATAAACACACAGTATGTATGCCACTGTTCTCGCTAATCGGTGCTCTTGCTCCGGCACGAACGGCAGCTTTCCTGACCTGCGATGAGCATGCGAGCAACCTCTACAAAAGAATCTCCGTACACACGTAACTCAGCGCATATACTCTGACTGAACTAACTAAACAGCTAATAGGAATAGGAACAGAATGGACAAAGTGAATAGGCTTAAAGGGACCATGCTCTCTTTACTACAATATGCTCATGGAATGTTTAGAGACTTTTTTTTTAAGTATATTTTAAAAATAAAATGAAACATAAATTAAAATAAATATCTAAAAAAAAAAAAAAAAATATATATATATATATATATATATATATATATATATATATATATATATATGTAAATAAATAAACAATCATGAAGGTAATCATCTTTTGTCTTTCCAGGCACTATGAATCTACCAGCTGTGGCTTTGGGAATTGTCACCGGTGGGTTTATAATGAAGAAGTTCAAACTGAATGTTCTCGGAGCAACCAAGATCTGCATTGGAACATCTATTCTAGCTTTCTCCACTATGCTTATTCAGTATTTCCTGCAGTGTGACAACACACAAGTGCCTGGGCTTACAGTGTCATATCAAGGGTAAACACTCCAAAAAAAAATAGTTTTACAGTTTATTGTGTTGTTTATCATAATTTTTTTCTGGCATTGTTTCAGTGGAATTGTATCTTTTAACCATGTTCTGTTTGGATGTCAGAGGTCACAATCATTTTTAACACCAGTAAGTGTAATTAAACTGAATTTTAAGTGGTTTAATTATTCAATGTTTTTCTATTAGGGTTCCACAGGTGTCCTATCAGCAGAATACACTCATTTCTCCATGTAACATGGGTTGCTCCTGCTCTCTCAAACATTGGGATCCCATATGTGGCAGCAATGGCTTGACCTATGCCTCCCCCTGCCTCGCTGGCTGCCAAAGCTCCACTGGTGATCGCAAGGATATGGTAAGCCATTCTTTCCAGACATCTACATGCCTGTTGCTGAATCAGTTTTGCCAAAAGACCTCTATACCTCTATTTTTTTTTCATTTTGTTATTGTGATATACAACATCCCTCTGTATCAACAGAGACACATTTGAGTAGACAAAACATAAGAAACCAATGTGAGACTGCAGTCATGTAATATATGTTTGCTTGTAAAAACAGATTTTAGCCATCAAGATTTGTTTGGATTATAGACCAAGGGCTTAGAAATCGTTGTATTTTGGATTTTATTAGTTAATGGCATTTGTTTCATCAACAAAAAAGAGAAAATAATTATATTTAGATTTTTTTTTTTCTTCAAAAGAACATGTTCTAAAACCTTCATGTTTTCAAATTTTATTTTATTATTTTAGGGAGAACCACACAATATATGTAATTACAATGTATGTAGAATGCATATATTTTGCAAAAAAACTAAAACAAACAAACAAAACAATAAATAAATAAATAAATAAATAAATTATGTTGTCAGAATAACAATTTGAGCAAAAAATGTACTGAAAAAATATATTAGATTTTCAATGTTTTGGCATTTACTGTTCCCCTTTTGACAGCAGCTCTCGAGCTGCCATAGACCAGTTTATGTAAACTTGACGATCCATGTAATACCAGCATGATTTGAGAGTGTTCCAAAAAGCATGTTGTGTGCTTCAATGAAATCTGACCTTTTGTACAAAAACAAAAAAACAAAAAACAAACAAACAAAAAACTGAACATGGTTTGCTTACATTTGATTAATGACCTAGAATCAGTGTTAAATATTTGTTTAACCGAAATTTCTTCATTGAAATGTCCAAAATCATAAAACTTTGTTTATTGCTAGGTTTTTATTTATTTATTTTTTTAAAGTTCCAGATTTCATATATATTGTACTCATTTAGAATCTACTGCATTTGCTGGTATTGTAGTAGTTGACAAAATCTGCCCCTTTCAAAGGTATTCCACAACTGCACCTGTATTGGAGATTCACCTCTCCCATATGCAAACATGTCAGCAGTGCTGGGCCAGTGCCCTCGCAAGAGTGATTGTCACTACATGTTTAATTTCTACATGGCGGTGACAGTCATTGGTGCCTTTCTCTCAGCTTGTGGGGCCACACCAAGTTACGTCATTGTGCTCAGGTAATGAATTTCCCCAAAAGTGCAACAAAAGACACATTTGAGAGACTTAATTGTCTTTAAGGAAAACTATGTAATACAGTATTCTGGTCATTTTTTTTTTTTGTGCTTATTTATCCTCATGATACAAGAATATGTTTCTTTATTGGTATGCAGTGGTATATTCTGACTGAAGTCAAGTACTAATATACTTCTATCCTGTTAGGGTCAGGGACACAAAACAAAATTAAATTCTCTCTTATGGAATCTTTGTTTTGGAACTGAATACAAAGAAGCCAGTTTAACTTTGGGTTTAAAAATTAATATATGTCTTCATGATTGCTCTTTTCTTAGATCCATAAATCCAGAACTAAAGTCTTTTGCTCTTGGTATTTATACTTTGATTGTTCGGACTCTGGGTAAGAAGATATCTTCCATTCTCAACACAAGATTATTAAACAACAGAAAAAAAAAAAAAACATATTTAGCTGATCTGAGAAATTTTTCTAGGTGGCATTCCCCCTCCAATTTATTTCGGAGCCTTTATTGACAGGACCTGTCTGAAATGGGGCACAAAACAGTGTGGAGGGAGAGGAGCGTGTCGTATCTATGATTCTG
Organism: Spinibarbus caldwelli; assembly: GCA_039654775.1. Lineage (NCBI taxonomy): Eukaryota > Metazoa > Chordata > Actinopteri > Cypriniformes > Cyprinidae > Spinibarbus > Spinibarbus caldwelli. Next base: position 19,689,625 of record CM077228.1, on the reverse strand, counting down.
GTGCCTTCAGGTTAGTAAACTTACACTGGAACTTGCAGAAATTCATTTTCATACACACTTTTCCAAAATACTGGACATAAAAAAAATGTTTCATTGGCTAGATGGTCCAATATGTCTGAGTAATTTCTGTACGAAGGCGTGTTCACACCAAGATCGATAAGTATATAGATAATGATAAAAATATAGTTCTTAAAATTGTTCTCAATATTAAAGAATAACAGAGTCCACGCCACAACTATAACGACAAAGCACAGAGAAACGATATCGTTGGAATCACTTTCAAAACGATTTTTTTTTTTTTTTACAGCTGTTGAATGATAAAAACATTGACAGCCAATCAGAATCAATCCACCTGTAACAAGCTTGAGATTTTAAAGTGGCAGATGAATAAACGAATAAGAATAAACGAACAATATTGTCCGCTGGTGTGGATGCTAATAGTTATCTTTATAGCTATCATTCTTGGTGTGAACGAGCCTTAACACCACAGAGCCACAGTAGTTATGTATTGTAATAATGGAAAAATTAAATGTTCTTAAATTTAATTTGATGAAAAGCTACAGTGACAACAATAATCCTTGATCCTTCTGAAAACATTCACATTCATGGTAACTTGCCATGTATGTGAACCATTTGCAGCTAGCAATTGCAGTACAATTAGTGAATAGCTTTATCTAATTTCTTAGTGTTTGAAGAAAAATATAGGACAGGTACATGATGGCAAAGGTTATCTGAAGTCTTTCTCTGATTACTTGTATGTTGCCACATGGAATTTCATCATAACGCCAAAGTTGTATTATACCTTAGTGTTTTTGTTGCAAAACTGTTTTGTTAATAAATGACCAGAATAATCCTCAGAATCATTTGAGGGTCTTTTGTTCAAGTCCACTAGCGCCACCATCAGGTCAAAATTGAACTTTTCTGCAATTCTACAATATTTGGTGATACAAACACTGGTGGTGGATGAAGAGAGATTCCCTCATGATTGTAAAGCTCTTTGGTGTACAGCAATACACAATAAAGCACTACGGTATATATATATATATATATATATATATATATATATATATATATATATATATATATATATATATATATAAAAAGCCTCATTTAAAACCCTTTGTTCTAGAAAAGATTTAATTACCGACATGTTGACAGTTTGTAGTCATAGTTTGGTCAAGTCTACAAAATTTCATACAAAACTTTCACATACAGTGGGGCAAGAAAGTATTTAGTCAGCCACCAATTGTGCAAGTTCTCCCACTTAAAAAGATGAGAGAGGCCTGTGATTTTCATCATAGGTATACCTCAACTATGAGAGACAAAATGAGAAAAAAAAATCCAGAAAATCACATTGTAGGATTTTTAAAGAATTTATTGGTAAATTCCTCGGTAAAATAAGTATTTGGTCACCTACAAACAAGCAAGATTTCTGGCTCTCACAGACCTGTAACTTCTTCTTTAAGAGGCTCCTCTGTCCTCCACTCGTTACCTGTATTAATGGCATCTGTTTGAACTGTTTGATCAGTATAAAAGACACTTGTCCACAACCTCAAACAGTCCAACTCCAAACTCCACCATGGCCAAGACCAAAGAGCTGTCAAAGGACACCAGAAACAAAATTGTAGACCTGCACCAGGCTGGGAAGACTGAATCGGCAATAGGTAAGCAGCTTGGTGTGAAGAAATCAACTGTGGGAGCAATTATTAGAAAATGGAAGACATACAAGACCACTGATAATCTCCCTCGATCTGGGGCTCCACGCAAGATCTCACCCCGTGGGGTCAAAATGATCACAAGAACTGTGAGCAAAAATCCCAGAACCACACGTGGGGACCTGGTGAATGACCTGCAGAGAGCTGGGACCAAAGTAACAAAGGCTACCATCAGTAACACACTGCGCCGCCAGGGACTCAAATCCTGCAGTGCCAGACGTGTCCCCCCTGCTTAAGCCAGTACATGTCCGGGCCCGACTGAAGTTTGCTAGAGAGCATTTGGATGATCCAGAAGAGGATTGGGAGAATGATGAAACCAAAATAGAACTTTTTGGTAAAAACTCAACTTGTCGTGTTTGGAGGAGAAAGAATGCTGAGTTGCATCCAAAGAACACCATACCTACTGTGAAGCATGGGGGTGGGAACATCATGCTTTGGGGCTGTTTTTCTGCAAAGGGACCAGGACGACTGATCCGTGTAAACGAAAGAATGAATGGGGCCATGTATCGTGAGATTTTGAGTGAAAACCTCCTTCCATCCGCAAGGGCATTGAAGATGAAACGTGGCTGGGTCTTTCAGCATGACAATGATCCCAAACACACTGCCCGGGCAACGAAGGAGTGGCTTCGTAAGAAGCATTTCAAGGTCCTGGAGTGGCCTAGGCAGTCTCCAGATCTCAACCCCATCGAAAATCTTTGGAGGGAGTTGAAAGTCCGTGTTGCCCAGCGACAGCCCGAAAACATTACTGCTCTAGAGGAGATCTGCATGGAGGAATGGGCCAAAATACCAGCAACAGTGTGTGAAAACCTTGTGAAGACTTACAGAAAACGTTTGACCTCTGTCATTGCCAACAAAGGGTATATAACAAAGTATTGAGATGAAATTTTGTTATTGACCAAATACTTATTTTCCACCATAATTTGCAAATGAATTCTTTAAAAATCCTACAATGTGATTTTCTGGATTTTTTTTTTTTTTTCTCATTTTGTCTCTCATAGTTGAGGTATACCTATGATGAAAATTACAGGCCTCTCTCATCTTTTTAAGTGGGAGAACTTGCACAATTGGTGGCTGACTAAATACTTTTTTGCCCCACTGTATATAGAGATTCTTTCTTTCTTTTTTGCCCTGCAGAAACTCTTTCTTGGGTCTTATTTATGGCCTGTATTCCTTATCCTACATATTGTGGGGAGTCGTGTACATTAGACTGTCTCATCGCGAAAAGAAGCTTGCACTAAAGAACCAATTAAAAGCTCCAGAACAGGATGGCAATGGTGTTTCTGCTGGCAATGGGAATGTATCTTCAGCTACTGTAAAATGCAGTGAAAACCCAGACCAGGAGACCACTATCTGAAGTTATACTTCCAAATTCAAATCTGTGTATTGCACCAAAAAGTATTAAAGGAGATATCTATATCCATGTAAAATGTAAAGGTTTTGGCCATGAAATTGTGTTAATTTGTACATTTATTGATTAGATGCTGTTATTTTCTGGATCTAATACAAATATTTGTATTTGTTATTATTTACACATTTCATTTAAGTAGTATCAGAACTAGAGAGTAATATATTATACTCAAATAAAACATGCCTAGGTATGGATTATGTGGTTCATCAGATCAGAACATTGTTACATACAATTATCTGTTTTCATGTCTTACATTGTAAGCTCACTGTTTCATAGGAGTTTCTTGTCATGTCATGATGATATACATCGAGGTCACATATATCGTCACACTTTGTCATTTTTTTTATGTGTATATATATATATATATATATATATATATATATATGTTATTTTGTAAAACCTGGTGAATTTCTATATGGAACTGTATGCAACTGAAAGTAATGGACAGTATGTAAAGTACATGGAACATTGTGTTTGCCAAAATTACTTATGAACTGTGATTGTGTACTTTATAATACTTAAAAAACACTTACGAAGTAAACATAAAGTAAAATATTAGTAAAAACTTTCTTTTAAATAGGAATATCAACCAATTTGCATGAACACACCATTACTTTTTTATAAAAATTTAAGCATTAGTTTTGCTAAATTTTGTTGAAATAATAATAATAAAAAAAAAACTTATTTTACATGTAGAGTAATAGAACTTGTCTGTGTTGTCTTTCTTCATTATTGTTACAGTAATATCGCTTTTTTTTAAATAGTGGTCTTTCTAGCGAGTGATATTTTCTACACATGGTTTAACAGAGGTAACAGTCTTTATTGTTCATATTTCAGTATCTTTTGTTTACAAAGCACAATACTGACTATACATAATATGGAGTTAGGTAATTTTGACCTGATCTTCAACCTCGTAACATTCAACCCTGAACATTCAGAATGTAACAGGACTAGCATTAAAAATATTTTAAAAACAAATAGTTTATTAACTATCGCAGGAGTCCCCACTGTGATGGAGTTGACAGCTTTTGGGTTTACTATATAAAACTGAAACATTAACAATTTAGAAATAGTTGAATAATTTAAAAATGGGCAATTGTTCTCTCAGCAATGAAATAAAATAAAATGCTAGAAAGGTACTTAAAAGAACTAGTCTGACCAACTAAGTTACCAAGGGGTAATGAGACGTTATCATCTCTGTGTGAACTACAAAGGCGTGAATTAGTGAAAACGGTGATGTAATGCGCACGCGTATTATGTGTTAATTATATAGGAATGTGTATGTGTGCAGATGCATAGTTTTTCTTAACGAAGTGACATCGCCAACTACTGGCCTGGCATGCATAATACAGCATTTTTTTTTTTTTTTCATTTTTATAGATCCACGTTAACATGGATTGTTTTGACAACATTGTCATTTGTATGTGAAACGTTTCAAAAATACAAAGGGAAAACTTGTGTAAACGTACCCTATAGCTGTCATGAGTTATCTGTGCTAAAGTTTATGTTGTCTCCTATGTTTTGAGCTTGTTTCCATGATAATTCAGTTCTGAGTAACTTCATGCACCTGTGCCTCTTGTCATTGATTAGTTTGCTCTTGAATACATAGACCTAAGTTTGTTCTATTGTTTTTCTTGTATACTTTAACTGATTAATCTTTTTGCGTTTTGCCAGTCTCAGTATTCAAAGTGATTTTTTTTTCTGTATTATTTATTATTTATTTATTTATTTATTTATTTATTGGTCTTAAATTAACTGCAGTCAATAGATCCTGCTGACCACATTTTTGTTGTTGCTGAAACTGGCCTTTGTGTAACAATGCATATTTATTCTTTTTTGCAAGTAATCCTTCCACAATCTCCAACAAATGAATAATCATTTAAAAATTGAAATGTTGACGTTTGCGGACACTAAAAAGGTTAAACAGCCTATTAAAAAAACAACAAAAAAAAAACCTTTCCTGTTTCTGTTCAGGAATGTGTCCATTGTTAAATCTTAATCCTCAGTTGTATGAGAGCAAAGCTGCTTGGGTGTATGGGCCGTCTGCAGTCACACTGCCCAGGATTATTATACTTTACTAAAACGGTATAAATAAATAAATAAATAAATAAGTAAATAAATAAAGCAACTTAAACTAGTTGTTAATGAAGCATTTCCCATTTTCATTGAGTCTATATTGAACTAAAATAACTAAAAATGAAAAATAAAATAAAATAAAATAAAATAGTATCTCATGCTAAAACACTAAAATAGTGCTAATTCTGCTAAATATATTAATAGGACATTCCTCTGGCTTCAGCCCATAACTGCAGCAGGGCCACAACCTGACTAGACTCAGTGGGTTTTACCTGCTGTTTCAGATGATTTTCAAAGCTTTTTAATGAGGACACAATATCACAGTTCCTGCTGCTTTGGAGCAAAATCCAAAAATCTAGCGTGTTTAGAATGTTTTAATGAAGTATTAAAAAAGCTTCATGGTAACACTTTCAGTGAACCTTGAATATATAGTCATTTATAATGCACTGTGTATTAATTATCTTAATTTATGTCAAATGAGTTGATCCAGATGGAAATCTAAAACAGCCAAAATAATAATAATAATAATAATAATAATAATAATCTTGAGAATACACTTTTTGTTTATTTCCAGCAATATTGTGGTATATTTTGTTAATCATCAACAATTTATATAGGGCACCGAGTGATTCAAAACTTCCACTGGTAACCCCTATTTTTTTTATTTTATTTTTTTTTTTTTAACAAACAATCAAATAAAAAATAAATTCTACACTATGTAAAATATAAATATGTATATATGTTATGAGAATGAAGGCTGTAAAATATCAGGATCGGAGCTTTTCTTGGAGCAAAAACAGCCTCTTTCAGCAGCATGTGTTGAACTGTGGGTGTCCCTTGAGCTGGCACGTTGTTGGAATAGAAATGTGCCGAGCTTTTGTGTGCATGAGCTTTGAGAATAAACCACAGGCTTATGCAGAGACCCAGAAACATGTCTTCTCTCCAAGAGGGAGGATACTCCCTCTGCCCCTGTCAGGTACAGCACACTTTGGCACATGATTTGTTTCTGTTGGTTCCTTTGTTTTCCCAGAACTCCCTATAACGGTAATTTTCTTCTGCCTTAGATGAATGGCTGCTTGAAGGGTTTCTGACTGGGAGGGGAGAATTATACCAGACTAAATCTGAGAGGATTATCAGAGTAAGTCATGAAAACATATGAAAAAGGCTTTCTCTGTTTCGAGAGGTTTGCTTTTCCTTGTTTCTTTTTTGCATAACTTTTTTTTTTTAATCGTTATATATTTATTTATTTATTTATTTATTTATCTATTTGCATTAAGATTTTTGCATTTGTCATCCCATTTGACTGTTCTGGAGATGGAGCAATAAAACAGCTAATAAAAGCTAACCTTTGCCTGCTGCAAGGATTGGAAGACTTCAGTCTTTCTGATTTTTTTTTTTTTTTTTTTGTTTTTTTTTTTGTTTTTTTTTTGTTTTTTTTAAATATAAGGTGAGTTATGTTTTATGTATTTATGCATGTATGTATGTATCTATGTATCTATCTATCTATCTATCTATCTATATATATATATATATATATATATATATATGTGTGTATATATATATATATATATATATATATATATATATATATATATATATCATCTATCAAAAATAGAGTAACAAACTCATTCTAAATAAAATGTCTCAGGAAAAAATGACAATTGTGATTTGTGTTTTTTTAATTTCAAAATAATTGACAAAACAACTTTTGTTAATTAACAAATTAAATAAATATAGAAAACATTAGAAATATTGTTGTTGTTATCATCAGTTGATGAATTACATCTTTTTGTATTAGAGCTGAATAAATTATCAGAACAAAAATATAAAGAAAATACCAAAAAAAATACTAAAATATATGTTTTTTGATAATATCATGACAGCAAAATGTCTGAGCCTACTGCAGAGGACAATGGTAAGCCGACCAGCCAACAAAATCTTTGCATTCCAGGAAAAGAGGCCCCAAAGGACCCCTGCTGGTCAAGTCTAAAGGTACGTTTGCTTTACTAAATGCAAGTGTGTATATGTTCATATATACAGTACATACATACACACACACACACACACACACACACACACACACACACACACATCAGTTTGTGTATGTGCACACACATACACATACACACATCAGTTTGTGTATGTGTGAACAACTAGGTATAGCAGTTATAGTATTCTTAGTATATGTATAGTCAGATAGTTAACTGTTGTATAGCTCTATTGCTTTTCCTATACTTGCATTGTTGTATGTTTATCTTATGTTTAACTAGTATGTAGCACCGTGGTCCTGCGAGACACGACATTTCGTTCCACTATATGTCCACACATGTAGCAGAATGACAATAAAGCTCGACTCGACACACATATATATATATCTGTATGTGGTCATCGTAATCCATATGAAAAAACATTGTTTAATTGCTGTTTAAAGTGTTTTTTATTTATTTATTTATTTTTTACTAATTTGAATCATTGATTCTCTTTCCATTGTAACTTTTCTTCAAGATTTTTATTGTGGCCCTTTCCTTCGCCTACTTCTCCAAAACTCTGTGTGGGACCTACATGAAAAGCACCATCACTCAAATTGAGAGGAGATTTGACCTTTCCAGCTCTGTTGTGGGCCTCATCGATGGCAGTTTTGAGATGGGTTTGTATATAGGTCCAAAAATGCCTCAACAAAAATTACCCCCTCACTGCAAAAATCGTCTCAAGGCTATAACCCAATTCCCTGAGAAGGGAACAAGAAGCAAGAAGCAGAGTTAACACTATGGCAACAGCAATGCAACACAGCATCACAGTCCCTTCTCAAGGAACTGGATTACATATGTAACCCTGAGATATTCCCTTTCAAATGGAAAGAGTTGAAACTATGGTAACTTTTAATACCCACACATACTGAAAGATGCCTCCTTGCAAGCTGTGAATAGTCAGCTATCACACAAGCACACTTCTGGGGTGCAGAAATTAATCAACCCCAAAGGACTTGAGATCCTGGGCTTGGATCCACATCCACATTATAAAATCTTATGAATGTGTGCAGAAAGGACCAGCATGCTGCAGCACAAACATCCTTCAAATGCGCCCCTCTTGATAACGCCTGTGAAGCAGCCACACTACGAGCAGAGTGGGTCTAACACCAGTGAAATGATATGGCGTGTCTCATAAACAAATGAAATTACATCTGAAAACCAATGTGATATTAGTATGTTTGGAGGCAGTGGAAACTTGGTTGTGCCCCCCAAAGCAGACAAAGAGTTGATTGGTTTAATGCAACTGGCCTGAGTGATGGATGGAAGGCCCAGACTAGTCATGACTTATTAAGCTTTTCCTGCTCATGGATTATGAATGGTGGAGGGGAACACACTTGAAGAATAATGGGATCAAATGATGATGATGGCAACTTTGAACATAATCCAGCCTAGGTGCAATATCACCTTAATCAGTCCAGTGGTGAAGTCAAGGGAGGAAGGGGCTACTGAAAGGGTCTGCAAGTCCCCAAGTCCCCTATAAGCAGAGCTACCTTAAAGGGATAGTTTGCCCAAGAATGAAAATCGTCCCATGAACAAATCAAGCAGCCGACTGGATTCAGATGCTACCCTGAAGGTTTATGTGTATCCTGTATCTCAGGGATAGGCAACATCGTTCCTGAAGTGCCGCTGTCCTGCACAGTGTACCTCCAACCCTTAAAAAACTCACCTGCCTGTAGTGTTAGTAATCCTGAAGACACTGATTAGCTTGATCAGGTATTTGATTAGGGTTGGAGCTAAACTCTGCAGGTCAAGCAGCACTCCAGGACATTTCCTATCCCTGCTGTATCTCTTGTATCCCTTCACACCATGATGCAAAGAGACGCTACTTCAGAGCATACTGTCTCCTGGTGGACTGGTGTCAACAACCTCAGTTGAGAGACCAGAATGAATGAGCTGGTACCCCTCAGGGGCTAGACCCAGACTTTGCATATCTCTGGTTGGAGTTGAAAGTTTGACCCCCAGACCTGGGACAGGGGGGTCCCTCCTGGTTGGAATTACCCAAGGAAAGCCTTCCAGGAGAGACACTAGATCTGCAAACTAAATTTTTGGCCCATCTGGCCAAAACTTAGCTACAAGTAGCAGGCATACTAAATCCTGATGAACCCTCGTTAGGACTCCCAGGAGCAAAGCAATCGAGGAAAAGGCATACAGACGTAGCCTCGGCCATGCCTAAACCATGTTATCCAGCCCTAACAGAGCTGAATGTCTGGGGGAGAAACAGAGGGGTCAGTGAGTGGACAGATCCACTTCTTCTTGGCCATACTTCTGCCACATGAACTCCACCACTCGTAAAGAAAACCTACTTATGACACTTATGAATATGTTAACGTTTTTAAGATGTTTTATTTTGATTGCATTATTTTAGATGTAGTTTTACTACAACACTGTTTAACTTCAACCAAAACTGCTTTGCATTCAAGCAGTCTGACTAGAGCATATATATACACAGGTGCATCTCAATAAATTAGAATGTCATGGAAAAGTTCATTTATTTCAGTAATTCAACTCAAATTGTGAAACTCGAGTATTAAATAAATTCAATGCACACAGACTGAAGTAGTTTAAATCGTTGGTTCTTTTAATTGTGATGATTTTGGCTCACATTTAACAAAAATCCACCAATTCACTATCTCAACAAATCAGAATACCTCATAAGACAAATAAAAAAAAAAAAAAAAAAAAACATTTTTAGTGAATTGTTTGCCTTCTGGAAAGTATGTTCATTTACTGTATATGTACTCAGTACTTGGTAGGGGCTCCTTTTGCTTTAATTACTGCCTCAATTCGGCGTGGCATGGAGGTGATCAGTTTGTGGCACTGCTGAGGTGGTATGGAACCCCAGGTTTCTTTGACATTGGCCTTCAGCTCATCTGCATTTTTTGGTCTCTTGTTTCTCATTTTCCTCTTGACAATACCCCATAGATTCTCTATGGGGTTCAGGTCTGGTGAGTTTGCTGGCCAGTCAAGCACACCAACACCATGGTCATTTAACCAACTTTTGGTGCTTTTGGCAGTGTGGGCAGGTGCCAAATCCTGCTGGAAAATGAAATCAGCATCTTTAAAAAGCTGGTCAGCAGAAGGAGGCATGAAGTGCTCCAAAATGTATTGGTAAACGGGTGCAGTGACTTTGGTTTTCAAAAAACACAATGGACCAACACCAGCAGATGACATTGCACCCCAAATCATCACAGACTGTGGAAACTTAACACTGGACTTCAAGCAACTTGGGCTATGAGCTTCTCCATCCTTCCTCCAGACTCTAGGACCTTGGTTTCCAAATGAAATACAAAATTTGCTCTCATCTGAAAAGAGGACTTTGGACCACTGGGAAACAGTCCAGTTCTTCTTCTCCTTAGCCCAGGTAAGACGCCTCTGACATTGTGGTTCAGGAGTGGCTTAACAAGAGGAATACGACAACTGTAGCCAAATTCCTTGACAGGTCTGTGTGTGGTGGCTCTTGATACCTGACCCCAGCCTCAGTCCATTCCTTGTGAAGTTCACCCAAATTCTTGAATCGATTTTGCTTGACAATCCTCATAAGGCTGCGGTTCTCTCGGGTTGGTTGTGCATCTTTTTCTTCCACACTTTTTCCTTCCCCTCAACTTTCTGTTAACATGCTTGGATACAGCACTCTGTGAACAGCCAGCTTCTTTGGCAATGAATGTTTGTGGCTTACCCTCCTTGTGAAGGGTGTCAATGATTGTCTTCTGGACAACTGTCAGATCAGCAGTCTTCCCCATGATTGTGTAGCCTAGTGAACCAAACTGAGAGACCATTTTGAAGGCTCAGGAAACCTTTGCAGGTGTTTTGAGTTGATTAGCTGATTGGCATTCTAATTTGTTGAGATAGTGAATTGGTGGGTTTTTGTTAAATGTGAGCCAAAATCATCACAATTAAAAGAACCAAAGACTTAAACTACTTCAGTCTGTGTACATTGAATTTATTTAATACACTAGTTTCACAATTTGAGTTGAATTACTGAAATAAATGAACTGCAGTTTTCAACTGAAAATAACACTAGTGGCAGGGAAAAAAAAGAGAGAAAAAAAAACAACAAAAAAAACTCATCCCTTTTCTCATAAATTATGATTACAGAGGCAGATCACCAAATACAGCATAGCACTTGCAATGCAGAGTACTCGGGTGCAAGTCCTGTGAAACACGAGTAAAGATAAAAGAGCTCCAAACTTGCAGAAGCCAGCTAAAATGGAAATGTCGCCACAGACATAATTTTTCCAGTGAGCCTGGTTTGCAATGAATGATCAGTGAATGGACCGTGGTTTGTCTGTTCCATGTCAACATATATACTTGCATGTTTTGTGTATTTTCATTTCCTAATTTACTTAATTCTCTGAATAATTTTCTGTAGGTAACTTGCTCTTTCTGGCAGTAGTTAGTCATTTTGGGGCAAGACTACACAGGCCACGAATCATAGGGATGGGTTGTTTCCTCATGGCCATTGGCTCTGCTGTTACTGGGCTGCCACACTTTTTCATGGGGCGGTAGGTTCATATATGTATATTATCTCTCCACATTTAGCATAGTTTCTCGTTTGTTACAAAGCTGCTCATGTTTCTTTCTCTCTCTGTGTTGGTTATACTCCTTCAGGTACAAGTATGACACAGTAATACAAGGCTCTCTAAACAAGACTGTCAGTATATCTCCTTGTCAGTATCCCATGGTTTCAAGTAATTACTCAAATGCGCACATTCAGCCTTCTAATAGCATTGGAATAGGTAACTACTCCACATTTAAAGTGCCCCATTGAATGATAGGCTTTCAGGAAGAAGAACTTGTTTAGCTTTCAAGATTTGAACAAGTGTTAAACATCAGTGTGTACTTAATACTCACAGTAAAAATATAGTTTCTTTCAAAGATCTTTCAAAACAGAGTTGGCCAAGATAATCAAAAATGCATACTGAAAGTTTTAAGTGCTTCATAGACATGAATTCTGCCACTTTAACCCTAGATTGTGTGAAGGACCCTGGATCTAGTATGTGGATCTATGTGTTCTTGGGTAATGCTCTCAGAGGAATCGGAGAGACACCAGTCACACCTCTTGGCATATCTTATATTGATGACTTTGCAAAAGCAGAAAACTCAGCATTTTACATTTGTAAGTCAAATTTGGATATCTGTTTAATCTCCTAGACCAGGGGTGTCAATCTCAGTTCCTGGAGGGCCGCAGTCCTGCAGAGTTTAGTTTCAACCCTGCTCCAACCCATATACCATCTAGTCTTCAAATAAGCCTGAAGGACTTGATTAGCTGGATCAGGTATGTTTAATTAGGGTTGGAGCTAATCTCTGCAGTGCTGTGGCCCTCCAGGAACTGAGTTTGACACCCCTGCAGACTGTAGGACCTCTAAGTCAAACTCTAGTGAATTACAGCATACAGTTTAATTTACATTAGCACAAAAAAAAAAAAAAAGAAAACCAAAAAGAAACAAAAGAATGACACTTCAACTTTATAGCTCTAACTGAATATCAGCTATTGTGTTGATACATACAGTAAATAAATTTACATTTACATTTAGTAATTTAGCAGATGCTTTTATCCAAAGCAACTTACAAATGAGGACAATAGAAGCAATCAAAACCAACAAAAGAGGAATAATAAGCAAGTGCTATGACAAGTCTCGGTTAGCCCAACACAGTACACGTAGCAAGGTTTTTTATTAATACCGTCAAACGACCAATCAAAATAAAACATAAAGTCTCCAATATGTCTAATAAGCTTTGAAACCCTTGTTGAAAAGAAGTGTGCTTAATTGTGTTACCGTGTACTTCAAATATTAAAAATATATTTAAAAATGTACCTGCATATAATATAATATTAATGAAATTAAAGTCCACTTAAAGGGTTAGTTCACCCGAAAATGAAAATTCTGTCATTAATTATTCACTCTCATGTGGTTCCAAACCTTCGTTCATCTTCGGAACACAAATTAAGATATTTTTGATGAAATCTGAGAGCTCTCTGACCTTGCATAGACAGCAACACAACTAAAATGTTCCCAGACCCAGAAACGTAGTAAGGATATTGGTAAAACAGTACATATGACATCAGTGGCTCAATTTAAATTTTGCAAAGCTACGAAAATACTTTTTTGTGCGCAAAGACACAAAAATAACGACTTTATTCAACAATTCTTCTCCCCCGACTTACTGTCTTCCACCATTTTGGAGAATAGCATGATACATGCACACGCTTTCCCCTGAACGTAATCAGCGTTAATATTTTAATATATCTTAACATCTTAATTTTTGTTCCAAAGATGAACGAAGGTCTTACATGTTTGGAATGACAGGAGGGTGAGTAATTCATGACACAATTTAGATTTTTGGGTGAACTAATCCTTTAAGTGTACATCTAGACAGTACTTTTTAATTAACACACTTAAGTAAACTTTTCAGTGGACTTTTGTAATAATATCTAATTAGAAGTTTTACACTAAAATACATTTGAAATCATTGTTTTAATAATCTTTTGTTGAGCTTTGAAGAAGTACTTGCTGGCTTACTAAAGCACATGTAAATTACTTGATTATGATATTAACACTAGTATGTTATTAAATATTAATACATTTTAAATTAATATTAATATTAAAGTTCATGTTTATTTTAAATGCAACTTCATAATTACAAATATGTCATGAAAAGCGAGTTTCAGTAGAAATGAAGTAAATTTTAGTTTAGTATAAATGTAAGTACATTCGGCAGTACACTTTAACCATATTTTAAAGATCAGTTCAGCTAACTGCATTTAATATAAATATAAATTATAAAGTAATGCATTATTAACCTGTAATTAAGTGTATGAAAACATTACATTCACTTTTCACTCCTATATATTCTGTCAAAGTATATTATTTCTGTAATCAGTACACTTATAATAAAATAAAATATATTGAAAAACACAAGAATTTGAAGAACAAACTCAGAGCAATACATTTCAATTTTCATCTTGGAATGTTGGAATGAAAATCTTTCTTTTTATGTTTAGCCTGTCTTCAGACCATTATGCTTCTGGGTCCCATGTTTGGATTCCTCCTGGGCTCCATGTGTGCCAAACTGTATGTGGATATTGGATTTGTCAGTGTTGGTAAGCATCCAGTTTAATTAGTTTCACCAGCACTGTGTGTATTCATGTGAAGTTTCATTTGAAAAGTAGTTTCATATAGTTTAAATTTGTATCATTTATGCATTTTTTCTCTTTCTCTTGCAGATAGTGTGACCATCACTCCACAGGATGCGCGCTGGGTGGGAGCTTGGTGGCTGGGCTTCTTTGTGTCATCTGCAATCTTAGTACTTGCTGGTGTTCCTTTTTGGTTCCTACCAAGGTCTTTACCCAAACAAGGAGAGGAAGGGAAGGAAAACTCTAATGTGGATCAGGACAACAAGGAGCAATCTGTCCTCCCAAACACACACTCAGTGAAACTGGCCGACATTGCAAAAGGCAACTTCCTTCCACCTTTTTAACAAATCCATTATTGTTTGAACTTTTTTCTAGTCCCATTCCTTTTTCTTTTTAAAACTAACAAATTTGTGTTAGAAATGCCAGTACTTTATCAGGAGTCACTCAAGTTTGTAACACAGGTAGCTTTTAAATAAGTCTTAAAGATGATTGTATGTTTTACATGAAGTTAATCTAACATCCAAGCAAATCTTTACGAAAAAGCTCACTTCATTCTCTGTATTCTGTTATGTAAATATTAAGGATTCCTGCCTTCCCTGAAAAAACTCCTGTGCACTCCTGCATACTTCCTGTTGCTGTGTGGGATTGTTTTGAAGTTCAACTCTTTCATCGGCTTGCTCACCTTCAAAGCCAAATACATGGAGCAACAGTTTGGCCAGTCTGCATCAAGAGCAAACTTCCTTATTGGTACAAACCCTTCCAAGTAAATGCTGAGGAAGTTGATTGTTTCATTTAATGTCTGGTCTTCATTCAGTGTCTTCAGTTGTGCTTATGAACAACCCTACAATTTTGAAATCTTCATATACAGGATTTGTTTAAAAGTAATATTAATAAATGTAAAAGTAATATTTATAAATTTATAAAAATAGGCATGCATGCCAAAATAACAAATGCCGATATTTTGTCAACATTTATGCAACAATTATTTTATAAACTTACAAACTTTATTTCAATGTTATTCCAGTTTATCTCTTGTGAAAAATGGCTTATCGACTTAATGACCATATTTTTGGTTTTGATGCGATAGGCCATTCATAAAATTCAACCATAGTATTTTGGTGCAAATTCATCTGTCACACCGAACCCAAGAACAACCCAAGCATACAGCGTAACACGCTCAGAAAAGCGTGTCAGGTTTGACATTAATTGAAACTAAAGACATGTCATGTCCCGCAGGTGTCCTGATCCTGCCTGTGGTCGCTGTGGGAATATTCTTGGGTGGTTTGTTAATGAAAAGATACAAGTTGAGCGTTGTGGCAGGGGCTCAGCTCTCCTTCATCACCTCCTTCACGGCCTTCCTTCTCCTCCTCCTCCATTTCGGCACAAAGTGTGAGAATGTGCCTGTGGCAGGGCTCACTGTGTCCTACAATGGGTAAAGTATTTGCAGACTTCTGCAAGTTAGCAGTTCTCGAAAATGTAGGATATATTGTAAAGAGAATTCGTGTTCATTTCCTCACTTTTAAATCTCTCAAGTTTCTTTCTAGTCTCAAGGGGGGATTTGACAAAATGAAAAACAAAACAACTGAGAACCACTGCTATAAATGAACACTGGCTTTTAGCCAGAATATTGCGTTTCCAACTGGAAACAATCACCAATCTCCGAATTCCTCCTCAGGACCCCTGAAATATCACATGATGAGCGCTCACTCGTGTCTCAGTGTAACCAGGACTGTTCCTGCTCTACATCTGAATGGGATCCCGTCTGCTCTGACAGTGGCATTACATACATGTCGCCCTGTTTGGCAGGATGCACCACCTCCACTGGACAAGGCAAAAACACGGTATAACTGGATCTATCTAAAACTGCAATTTTCCAAACCTTAGGCACACCTGGTATATTGTAAGTATGGTCACGCTTCATTTTAAGGTCCAATTCTCGCCATCAGCAAACCATTAACTACGACTTTTGCCTCAATAAACTCATAATTTGTTACATATTAATAGTTAGTAAAGTAGTTATTAAGGTTAGGTACTGAGTATGATTAGGGATGTAGAATATGGTCATGCAGAATATGTGCTAATAAACAGCCAATATGTTAATAATAGGCATGCTAATAAGCTACTAGTTAATAGTGAAAATTGGTCCCTTTACTAAAGTGTTACCTTAAGTATCTGTTGCATACTATAATTTGCAATAATAATCTCATTTGCATTTTGATGGTGGCAGGTTTTTCACAACTGCAGCTGTGTGTTAACCCCGTCACCAGTAGAGGGCAGCAGATCTGTGTCTCTGGGACACTGTCCTCGTGGGCCAGGATGTACCCGGAGTTTCACCTCTTACATGGCGGTATCTGTCCTCAGCTCCTTCATCAACTCTCTGGGCACAACTCCTGGATACATGATCATTATACGGTCAGTTAACATCAGGATAGAATAGTTACTAGTCTTTTGTTAAGAAAGAATGGTGGCAGTGAGTTTTGCCCAGGCAAGAACTCTCACATTTTCTTATTTATAGTATTAAATTTGATAATACTGTATTTGATGGTTCCCCAACAGACATTTTACTGACAATAAGTAACTTTGCAAGTGCATGTCCACTTATACTACTTACTCTAATCTAACAGTCAGCTAATACTCTACTAATACTCACTCTAATGAGAGTTAGTTGGTATGTAGTTGCAAAGTTATTTAGTCAACAGAATTTCTAAAGGGGACCATCAAAATAAAGTGTAACCATAAATTTTATAAAACACAGTTATTACATTTAACTTTTAACACATCAAAACTACTTTCAGATGCATTTTCAGATGTAAAGGATGAAAGATGAAAAATATTTACTGTATGTTACATATGTTTTTAGATGCATTACACCTGAGCTTAAGTCACTGGCGTTGGGTATTCAAACTCTTGTGATGCGAACACTAGGTACAAGCAATACAGTAAACGATAATTCATAAGCTAGGCAATATTTTAGTGTATATTATGCATTGTATAATTGCATTAATGTCTAATTTTTTTTCTGGAGGTGGTATTCCTGCTCCTGTATATTTTGGAGCTCTCATTGACTCAACATGTTTAAAATGGGGAATAAAGAGCTGTGGGGGCAGAGGAGCCTGTCGTATGTACGACTCAAATATGTACAGGTGTGTATGTGTGCTTGTAATTATACACCATTGTCTTTATTAGAATACAAAAATGGAGGAAAAAGCCACTGATGATTACAGTATAAAGTCTTTAAGTACCCATGTAGATATATTGTCAGAGTCCTAAGCTCACATTTGAAAAACAAATAGGATTGTATGTGCAGCATGAAAGTCTTAATGTCCTGTTTACAGAGTGATCTTCTTGAGCCTGACTACGTGTTTAAGTGGATGTTCCTACTTCTTCATCATTGCTGTCATTGTGCTTCTGTGGAAGCAGTTTAGAAAAGATGAAGTCAACGCATTGCAGCAAACAGCCAGCAAGCAAAATGAAACTGAACTTCAGTCTCCAGAGATGTGCCATCCTGATGGATCCAAAACTGATGCCGGTCCCAGAGAAAAAACAGAAAGCACCAATACTGAATGCTAGCGATGAGCTATCATCTTTAGTAGCTCTTTCAGGGAATTTAGGAGACAGTGCTAATACTGTAAATTAATGGGTGAAGAACTACTAATAAAATCAATTAGCAGGGCTGCGTTTCCAATCGTAAGCCTAAGTTGATCGTAGCTCCATTGGTTTCAATGTGTCTATGATGTACTTAAACTTATGATGTTTTTGGGAAACACAGCCCAGGACAGCGGACCATAAGGAAACCAGCGCAAGCCATAACACTCTTTATGCTCTACTGTAATATGTGTTTCATGATCCAGAGTTTGTATCTCTTAATAAATCTATTCGAAAAAAGAAATCTCAGTTCTTTAATATGTGGCTTTGTAATTCATATTATTCATTCTTTCTTTTTTTTTTTTTTCTTGGAAAGGTACAGTTGTCAGTTGAATGCAGTAACAAAATTACTGAAAGAGCAATGCTTTGAACACTGACTAATAGGCAAATGAACCTATTAAAATTACATATACATAATGGTATAATATAAAAAAGTTAAAAGATAAAAATGTGATTTGTTTGTTATAGAAAAATTAACCCAGCCTCAGTGTCTTGCTTTCCAGTTTTTGTACTGTTTTTGTTAGTTTTTCCTGTTTTTTGTTTGTCTAACACGATCAGTTTTACCAGGAGTGAACTGGTAAACATACAGCAGAACACACTACACGATCTTCTACCGGATTTCGTTTATTCGGACGTTTTGCTGAACGTTGTAGTAGCGCTGATCAAACGCTTCAGGACCCGCAGATGGGGGAAGTGAGCCGGTGTGCTCGTGAAGCTCAGACAGCGCAGATTTCGAACACCGCTACCCAGTATTCATCTGGCGAATCTCTGCTCTTTACCCAACAAAACGGACGAACTTCTGCTCTCCCAGATAAATAAGGATTTTTCACACTCGGCTGCTCTGTATTTCACGGAAACCTGGCTGAATGACGCCATTCTGGACAGCGCATTAAGTCTGCTGGGCTTTCAGCTGTTTAGAGCAGATCGCGACGTAGAATCAACGGGGAAATCACGCGGCAGCAGGACATGTTTCTATATCAACAAAAGGTGGTGTACAGACACTACAGTGTTAAAGATGTGCTGTCCAGGTCTAGAAGCGCTTTTCATCAACTGTAAGCCTTTCTATTCGCCGCGGGAGTTTTGCTCGTTCATTTTCCTAAGTGTTTACATTCATCCACAAGCACAGAGACAGAACAACAATACCAGGACTCTGTTATTATCATTCTCGGGGACTTTAATAAAGCAAATCTCTCCTGTGAACTGCCAAAATACAGGCAGCATGTTACATGTACCAACAGAGACAGTAATATATTGGATCACTGTTACGCAGCAATAAAGGATGCATATCGCTCCATCCCACGGGCAGCTTTGGGGCTCTCTGATCACTGCCTGGTTCATCTTATACCAACTTACAGGCAAAAACTTAAATCTGCTAAACCTGCAGTAAAGACTGTAAAGAGATGGACCAACGAAACAGAGCGGGCATTACTGTTTCACTGCATCACTGTTTCGACCTCACTGATTGGAGTGTTTTTGAAGCCGCCACCAATGATCTGGACGAGCTCACAGAGAATGTAACTTCATATATCAGTTTCTGTGAGGATATATGCATCCCTACCAGGACTCACTTAACATTCAACAATGACAAGTCATGGTTCACAGAAAAACTCAGACATCTTCGTCAGGCCAAAGAGGACGCCTACAGGAAGAGGGACAGAGTCTTGTACAATCAGGCCAGGAACACACTGAATAAGGAGATTAGAGCGGCTAAGAGGAGCTACGCTAAAAAGTTGGAAGATCAGTTCACTTCCAATGACCCAGCTTCAGTGTGGAAAGGTCTGAAAGCCATCACCAACTAAAAGACACCATCCCCCAGCACTGAGGCCAATCAAAAACTTGCTGAAGACCTGAATGAGTTTTACTGTAGATTTGAAACTCCCAGTCTAACACCCTACACCCTCTCCGAACATCTCTCCACACAACCATTAACACCTCCAACAACCCCCCTCTCCCCCACTCCTGCACTTCAGTTCAGTGAAGATGATGTGTGCCAGGTCTTCAGAAAGAACAAGAGAAGGAAGGCACCAGGCCCAGACGGTGTCACACCAACCTGTCTGAAAACCTGTGCTGACCAGCTGGCCCACATCTTCACACAGATCTTCAACAGTTCACTGGAGCTGTGCGAAGTCCCTACCTGCTTTAAACACTCCACCATCATCCCCGTCCCAAAGAAACCCAAGATAGCAGGACTTAATGACTACAGACCTGTTGCTTTAACGTCTGTGGTCATGAAGTCTTTTGAGAGGTTGATGTTGGCTTATATGAAGGACATCACTGGACCCTTACTGGACCCCCTGCAGTTTGCTTACCGAGCAAACAGGTCCGTGGATAATGCAATCAACATGGGATTGCACTTCATCTTTCAACATCTGGACAGACAAGGAACTTCTGTGAGGATCCTGTTCGTGGACTTTAGCTCCACTTTCAATACCATCATCCCAACACTCCTCCAGTCCAAACTAACCCAGCTCTCTGTCCCTAGCTCTATCTGTCAGTGGATCACCAGCTTTCTGACAGATAGGTAACAGATAGTGAGAATTGGTAAATTCACATCCAACACCTGCACCATCAGCACTGGCACCCCTCAGGGCTGTGTTCTCTCCCCACTGCTCTTCTCCCTGTACACCAACGACTGCACCTCTAAAGACCCCTCTGTCAAGCTCCTGAAGTTTGCGGACGACACTACAGTCATCGGTCTCATCCAGGATGGCGACGAGTCTGCTTACAGACAGGAGGTTAAAGAGCTGGCTATCTGGTGCAGTTATAAAAACCTGGAGCTCAACACTCTCAAAACGGTGGAGATGATCGTGGACTTCATTACAAACTGTACTGTACTGGTTGATCTACAATAGGGTTAAAGGTTTACTCTGTGCTAGTTAATAACTAAATATAAACGCAAATATAAAGACATGTTTAGAGATTGCTCATTTGAGAATATTTCTGCATATTAATGCCTCCTCTCTATGTGAAGACACCTCTGGACATGTGAGTATTTTACTATT
The DNA here is from genome assembly GCA_039654775.1 of Spinibarbus caldwelli. Lineage (NCBI taxonomy): Eukaryota > Metazoa > Chordata > Actinopteri > Cypriniformes > Cyprinidae > Spinibarbus > Spinibarbus caldwelli. The sequence goes on along the minus strand of CM077228.1, from coordinate 19,668,614 downwards.
GTTAAGTAATGATATTTTAATGTTTGTTTTCATTTGATTACAATGTATTTTGCTTTGGGTCACCTCTGAAATGAATAGAATACATTGGTATATTGGTATAGAGAGATCAAAAATTAGATTCAGGACCCACATATTACATTAGATACCAAGGCAGTTCAACACAGTAACAAAATAGTTCATGATTTCATGGTTTTGCACCTCTTTCCTGACCCATAGTTCATCCTGACAGTGGATGGCAACCCAGACAGGTTCACTGAGCCAAGACCAATGGAGTATTCAGGCTGCAATCAGAAAACACCTCAAACTAAATGCTGTTCTCCAACTCTGAAGGCAAGAGACATTGTTTTTGACAATATTCCACAATCTGTTTAACTGAACCACTATTAGCTGATAATTTGTCTTAATGGTGAAACATAATGGCTATAGCTAAAAATTTCTGACAAATACTATGATAAATTCTGATGTAACAACAACAAGACTATAAAATACTGACTTAATCTCTCTTTTGTCCTTGTGTCTGCAAAGATCTTTATTGGTTTACTTGCCTTCTGTTATTTTACAAAATCCCTAACGGGGGCTTACACCAAAAGTACCATCGCTCAGATTGAGAGGCGGTTTGAGATCCCAAGCTCTACTGTTGGCATCATCGATGGCAGCTTTGAAATGGGTGAGTAGTGCTGTGTTGAGCTCCAGTTAGAAATGAGGGATGGGGTTCAGCCATTAGACCACTTATACCAGTGAGTCACACCATTAATGCTGAAATGTGATGGAAAGGCAGATCATACTTTGAATTGTTTGAATTTGAATAGTTGATTGATGGTGTGCTGTGAAACAACATATAACTTGTTAAATAAAGTAACATTTGCTTGCAGGTAACTTGTTGGTCATTACTGCTGTTAGCTACTTTGGCACCAAGTTTCACAGGCCCAAGATCATTGGAGCAGGGGTCCTGTTGATGGGTGTAGGGACACTATTAATGGCTTTACCTCACTTTATCATGAGCCGGTGAGTAACATTTATCAGTCAATGACAAATTGAGTGTCCACAATGAAGAATAGGAACGATCCCATCTAACTTAAAATACATGTGCAAATCCTTAGAAATTTTCTCTTTGTAGTCATTTTTTTTCAAAACCATCACATGGTTAAGTTCATGTTTATTGACTCAAAAAAAGTCATGTCATCTGTAGTTGCAGTAGATCCTCATGACAGTTCTATCAGTTCTATCACCCTGGCATTTTGACTATATGCCACCCAAATTAACTTTAATTCAGACACTAAAACATGTATATCATAAAAGAGATGTATTTAAGCCATTGTATTCATTCAAAGTTGCTCATTTTAGGCAATAAGTATATATTACATAAATATAATATATAATTTTGTATTTTTTTTTTCTGTCTGTTTTTCTGACAGATACAAGTACGATACAGATGCCGCCCACACAAATGATGCTGATAATTTCACAGTGAACTCCACATGCTCATCTGACAACCAGAATACTGTTCAACAGCTTGTTTCCGGTAATATGTGGTGATATGTGAGAAAGCATGTGGGATATTTGAATTGTAAAATGCAGTTAAATACTTAACAGAGCACACTATATGGGTTGTATAGGGTGTCTAAAAGGGGAAGCAGAAAGCTCACCCATGTGGGTGATTGTACTGTTCGGAAACATTTTGCGTGGCATTGGGGAAGCAAGCATCGGCCCTCTGGGAATGTCATTCATAGATGATTATGCACACCCAGAAAACTCTGCTTTTTACCTTGGTGAGAAAATGATTTTTATTTTTTTTTTAATCTCAAATCAAAACTACCCATGTCCCTCGTGATTTAGTTCATTTTGTTATCTTGTTTATCCCTGTTCTTTAGGTTGTCTGCACACACTCGGAGTGATTGGGCCAATTTTCGGTTACTCGCTTGGATCGCTTTGCGCTAGTTTCTATGTGGACATTGGCTTAGTAAATCAAGGTGAGTTAAAATTTGTATACTGCCAAATTAAAATTGGTATACTCACAAAAAGTATCAAAAAGAACTACAATATTGATTTCCTTGATTTGACATGTACCGTGGTAGTACTTACACTTTATAGTACCTTGGAGTACCATGTAAACACCATGATATAGGAATTTAGTAATGGATCAGTGTAGGGTCAGAGGGTCGATTGGCTCTGGAGCAGAAAACTGTTTTGCACTGGTGGAGCAGGGGACCACCACAGTTGAACAGGAGACCACCATGGTGGAGAAGAAGACCGTGGGGAGCAAGAGGCCTAGGGAGATCTGATGGAACCAGAGGACTTGCAGGTGGCTTAGGAAAACCCAGTGGAGCAAGCAAACCAGGATAGGCCATCAGAATAGGAGGACTTAGAGAAGGTGGCTGAGTGGGCAATGAAAGAGAAGACTTGAACAGGAGAGTAGACTGCTCTTGGTAGCTCTGGGAAAACAGGATTCTCTGGGGAGTCAGCAGAAACCAAATTAGGGAAGTCCAACCCATGAGGCCATGGAGCTGATGGGACTAGGAGTCTGGATGGAACCAGTGCAAAGATTGAACCAGGTGAAAGGGAAGAGTGACCCAAAGAGAGCCAATGAAAAGATGGACCCTTGAAGAGTTGATGGATAAAATGTCATAGAGGATCTGGTGGAATAGTTCAGCTTTGGTCTTTGTGGCCGAAACGAAAGGTTCAATGGAACGTCCTGTTACCAGAAAGAATATCCCACAAGCCACCGCAAAGGTTGGAAAAGGGGACTTAGGGAAGACCTCAGTGGCAGAACAGAAGGAAAGATGGTTGGTTTCAGAGAAAGAGATGGCCAGGACAAAGATCAGGAAACTATATGTGTTTGAGATGAAGGAAGAAGTGCTGTTTAGATCCTACTGGTTTCATGTTAAAGGCCTGGGCCCATATACACAAAACATCTTAAGGCTAAAAGTAGCTCATAACTCACTGATTTAGGAGAAAATCTTAAAAATAGTGGGCGTGCCAATCCTAAATTTAGGACTCCTAAATTTTTGCTCTAAGAGTATTTCACAAAGTGTTTTAGCGCTAAAACTAGCTCCTAAATCTGTGAAACGTTAGGAGTAGTGAAGAGGACTCCTAAGTCACTAAGACCAAGCCACAAACTATCCTAAAATGGCTGTTGCTTGCAATCTGCCACTGAACGTAAACATTTTAGAAACATTTGATGATAATGACCTTTTAAAAAAGTATCACCTTTGGTTTTGGAGGTTACCCCAACTCCAAATTTTCCTTTGATTATATCCTTGTTTTCATTCACCAGTTGGGCAAGAAGTAACAGCTGTTCTTACGTCCAGTTATTTATTTATTTATTTATTTATTTACATTTGTATTACTATCAGCCATGATTATTCTACTCTGTTAATTAAAAGGCTGTTTATATGCATATCCACTAATTTTTTTTGAGAAGCATACATGTAAGAGGCTGACAATAAGCTGAACATATTCTTTTTTAATAAGTGAGGCTCTTAGGCTGCATTTTAAAATATTTATTTGAATGTGGCAATTAACATTTTTATTTTTAAACTTTTATTTTAATATGGCAACAAAAAATCATGCCCTACAATATTTCTATGTATAAATCTCTGACAGAGCCTGCCCCTATCAGCCAATCACTGTGTGCATAATTAGTAAGCATGCTGACATCATCCATAGCAACTAGGTCAACCCCACCCTTACGCTTAGCTTAATACTTCTCTCTATTCTTTAGTAAAAGTTTGTCTCAGCAGCTTTATGAATTGGTTTTAAGAGAAAACTCTTAGCTAAAAACTTTTACTGCTATTTAGGAGAACTCTTAGTGGTAAGATAAAATGTTTTGTGAATACGGGCCCTGGTCTTCACACAGTTTGATGGTAAACCCAAGTGCAGTTGGGTTTATTAATTATTTCAAGTTATGGATATTGAAAAGGTATATATAATAACAAAATAACCTGAAAAAACTAATGGGATTAGAAGACAGCCAGTATGGGAGCCACACATACAGAAAACATATGAAGATAGAGTCTCTTTCAAAGAAGGAAGACTGAGATGAACAGAATGTAAGTAACTTTACTAAGAGCAGAGAGGTTTGTGTGTTCTTTGATCAGAGATCTGATTCTAACTGTGGTGGGTATACATGTTGTTCTTGACAGCAGGTGTGATTGAATAGAGGTGTGAGTGATCTGTAGTGAAATGAAGTGGAGGTGTAATATATAACATATATTGTTTATTCGACAATTTTCTTCTCATTATCAGAGAGTGTGACCATCACCCCTCAGGACTCTCGCTGGGTTGGGGCATGGTGGTTGGGTTATGTGGTTTCTGGGCTGTTGACTCTTCTTGCTGCTTTGCCTCTCTGGTTCCTGCCAAGAGCTCTACCTGAAAACCCCCAAACCTCTAAACTAGACCACCTCTCAAACCAACACAAACACACACTCAGCATTACAGAGCTAGCCAAAGGTATGTCGACCATACACTGACCACAAGGGTTAGATACATTTAGAATGTAGAATTTAGTTTAGAATTTAGGTCTAATTAAATGACTTGTATAGTGCAGGAGTTGTATGGACTACTTTGATACACTCATGGATTTTTGTGACATTTTGGAAATTTGTAATGATTATATAGTTGTAAAATCCAAAAGTGGCCAAGAGATTCTCCATCAATTCAAATTTTGTATATCACAGATCAAAACAGTGCATAAAATTAAAGAAGATTGGTATTATTATTATTATTATTATTATTATTATTATTAATTATAAAGTGTTATGTTTGTTTTAAAATGACAATCATGCTTGTTTGCTAGATTTTGGCCCATCTTTAAAGCGTCTGCTCACCAATGGGATCTATCTCCTGTACCTGGTTTACAGTGTATTGGCATTCAATGCCTTTACCATTTTCACAACATACACGCCAAAGTATTTGGAGCAGCAGTTTGGACAAAGCGCATCTAAGACTAATTTTTTCATAGGTAACAGCTGCCATATTTATATTATTTATTTATTTATTTATGCATGCATGCATGCATAAATAAAACAGCCAATATGCAGCTGTTTAAACTAGCTGTGCTTATATGTACAGGAGTGATGTCTATTCCGCCAGTGGCTCTGGGTATGTTTCTGAGTGGTTGGATTATGAAGAGGTTTAAATTGAGTCTGCTGGGATCTGCAAGACTGATGTTCTTCTCCTCTGTAACCTCATTGGTTTGCACCATACCTTACTTTGCTCTCAGCTGTAAAAACATAGATGTCGCTGGGGTCACAGTGCCCTACCAGGGGTATATTTTTATTTATACATTTTTATTTTTTTTTTACTCATTGTCTAAATCTTATTGCATCATGGAAAATATACACTTTTTATCCATTCAGTCTGTCTATTTTCCAAATAACTTGTCATACTTAGAGTCACAGGTACATATAGTATAATAAAATGAATTGTTGATGTGACAGATCTATTGAAGTTCAAGATATAAGCCGTGGTTTACTCACTTCATGCAATGCTGACTGTGGGTGTCCTGACTTCCAATGGGATCCAGTGTGTGGACAGAATGGAGTGACCTACATCTCTCCATGTCATGCTGGCTGCAATTCCACTCCGGGACAGGGCAGAATATGGTGAACAACTACTTTTAACTCTTGAGCACAGATTCTTTGTCACATATTTTTATTTATTTATTTACTTACTTGCCTACACATGTGTGTCAGACATTCCATGGCTGTACTTGTATCCAGAGCTGGGGACTGACTTCTGGGAACTCCTCTGCAGTGCTTGGACAGTGTTCACGAGAGAGTAGCTGCACTAAAATGTTCTACATCTATCTGGCACTGCAGTCTCTCGCCTTCTTTGTGTACTGTCTGGGCGTTGTTCCATTCTTCCTTATCTCATTGAGGTTCTGTTTCACTTGTTTCCATCATATTTTCATGCAGTTGCTTCATATGATTGTTCCATATATTCAGTTGCATTTATTGTATTTGATTCAGTTTCACATATTGTACAACCTTTAATGTTTAAAGGGTTACTCTACCCCAAAATGAAAATTTTGTCATTAATCACTTACCCCCATGTCGTTCCAAACCCGTAAATGCTTCGTTTGTCTTCGGAACACAATTTAAGATATTTTAGGTGAAAACCGGGAGGCTTGTGACTGTCCCATTGACTGCCAAGTAATTACCACTGTCAAGGCCCAGAAAAGTATGAACAGCATCGTCCGGATAGTCCATCTGCCATCAGTGGTTCAATCTGAATTGTATGATGCGATGAGAATACTTTTTGTATGCAAAGAAAATAAAAATAACAACTTTATTCAACAATTTGTCTCCTCTGGTTCAGCGTAGCGCCATTTTGGATATTATCCACTGAATGCAAACTGCGTACGCTCTTCTGTATCAGCTGCACCACAAGGATACACTATTTTCGTTCAAATCAAAATGTAAATACACGTAGAATATGTATCCTTGTGTTGCGGCTGATGCAGAAGAGAGTACGCAGTTAGCGTTCAGTGGATAATCTCCAAAATGGTGCTATGGTGACGCGGAGAGACAGAGAGGAGATGAATTGTTGAAAAAAAAGTCATTATTTTTATTTTCTTTGCATACAAAAAGTATTCTCGTCGCATCATAAAATTCAGATTGAACCACTGATGGCAGATGGACTATCCTGATGATGCTTTTCATACTTTTCTGTGCCTTGACAGTGAGAATTACTTGGCAGTCAATGGGACAGTCACAAGCCTCCCGGTTTTCATCTAAAATATCTTAAATTGTGTTCCGAAGACGAACGAAGCATTTACGGGTTTGGAACGACATGGGGGTAAGTGATTAATGACAAAATTTTCATTTTGGGGTAGAGTAACCCTTTAAACAAACATAAAACAAACAAACAAGCTGTGAGTCGGTTCATCGTAAGAGTCAAGGTTGGCAACCCTATTCACAAAACATTGAGGCCAGAAACTTCATAAAAAATTTGTAGATTTGAAATGGGTTATGAGATATAATTTTATTTAAAAAAAATTAAATAAATAAAATAAAATTGGGAATTGTATGGATGATTTTTTTTTTTTTTTGGTGAAGTTATTAATGTTGTACGAAATATGTTTTTGCAGGATTGTGGATCCTTCGCTGAAGTCTCTCTCAGTGGGTGTATTTCTGTTAGTTTTAAGAGTTTTTGGTAAGTTTATGTTTGGAATTGCTAATAGTGCAAAGCATTGTTCTCTTTCATCATCTCGTGTTCGAGATCCACCTATGGGAAGGGCATCCACGCCTGACATCTGCAGAAGCATCCAATTGCACCAAGTCTGGCTTGACAAACAGGAGCACGTGCCCAATGGCAGGTAAGGGGCCGCCCCTTAACCGAGCGCATATAGCCCCCTCATATGCTACCTTTCCTCAGTTGAAATTCGCTTCTCGCGACCTCTGAAATTTATTCACAGCTCATTGGTTTCGTCTTCATTTAACCGTCTACAGCAGGACACATCTCTGGATCAGCCTCTGCCAGGCATGCTTGTCAATTTACCAGGTCAGCTGTTTTTATTCTGCAAGCCGCCCATGCTCACACTAATTACTAGGCTGCCCGCCTCCTACCTGTCCTTTTCCATTGTCCGTTGTTATTGGATCCTTCCAAACCGAGTCTGGTTACCACCGTGGACAACCTGTCACGAGCCTGCCCGGCCGTGCGTGGCGCCCTCATCACCGCTAGGGAACCCCATCCCTTTTGCATTGTTTGCATGGGTCTTCAACATGCGCAGGAAGCCATTGAATTATATAAATAAATATTTGCGCTCCTGCATCGGAGGCTCAAGATGGCTGACACACAGGGATTGTCGAGTTTTTGTTGTCTAACTCAGGGTTGTCTGACTCGGATGGGATTAAGGCAACACCGGTGCGCTCCCAGGGACCTCCCGCGGAGCAGCCTCTCTTAGCTGGACCAATCAATGCAATCTCATTTTGAGGATATTTTGACCGATCCCCATTTCACTGATGGGCTGCCCCACTCCGGGGACGCGGACAATAAAGGCCTTCTCTATGGCTTGAAGGACGAGGAGGCCATTCCATCATCCGTAGCCCACTCAGGCTAAAGCTCCTGTGGCTGCGGCCCTGTCTCAATCGGTTCTCCTCGAGTGTTGTGAGTGAGTGGCAGCTCGCCTCAGTATCGAATGGCCAGCACTTCAAATGTGTCGGACCAGGAAAAGGACTCGTACAACGGGAGACTTCTCAGACCCTCTCCCGGTCCTAGGAAGCAGCTTCTTCCGTCTTCTCTGCATGTGCGAAACGCATGTAGCATCAAATGGATCGTTTTTCTGCGTCCATTCATCAGGCCTCTTCTTAAGCCCCAGCTTTGGTGGTAAGAGCCATTAGCATCTCCTCCCTGCCATCCGCTTACCAGCGAAATGCTGGTCGACATGGGATAACAACTGGAGAAAGGGTCGCCATCACCCGCTTTCTCTGGTAAGGAGTTATTCACGTGAATGACCTCGTTCTCTGTAATGCCCGTCAAACTGTCCAAACAAGCGGGCGCTCTATGTCTCTCTCGGTGGTTGGAGAGCACGCACCGTGGCTAATCTTTCCGGTCTCCCTGACAGCGAAAAGCGAAGTGCCGGTCTAGCCCGACCAGGCTCTCTTCGGTCCTGCCGTCGCGCTAATACAGTGCTGTGACGATAAGGAGAAGGACGAGGGTTTCAAACTTTGCCCTCTGTGCAGCCGGGGAAAAAAAAAAAAAAAAAAAGTTAAAAAGTAACCCCACTAAGCGGCCGGCTTGTTGCATGGCCACAGGTGGCTTTGAGTTCAAGTTCACGGTCGGCCAGCCCTCCGGACACCAATTCTGCCCCTCGTATTTCCCCGTTTTAACAACGGAGGTTTTCTGTTGGTGGAGTCAGGGGGTACCTGTTAAGTATTGGCACGGGCTTCACTGTTCCCGGTGTTGCCCAGTGTGTGTTTTCAGAGGGGAATACAGTGAGAAAAGGCAGTGTCAAGCAGTGTCACCACACAGCTCCCTTCACACTTCTCTCACAAATTATATAAAGGCTTCGGTCTCAGTGTTGCCCAACACATGAAAATATAATAAATAAATAAATAAATAATAAATCAAACGAATCACATGAATTCGTTTAATGAGAGAGAACATCTCCTTACAGCCCCACATTTCGTCCCTTCGTTACCCACGAGATGGCACCATTGTACCACAAATGAGCGAACCGACCGAACTAGCAGCTCAGCAGTTCCCTGGTTTGTGTGGGGATGCTCGCGAATCACAAAACAGTCTGGCTGTCTTTGTCAGCTCCAGAATGGGTGATTCACACAATAACGAAGGGGTTCAGACTTCCGTTTGCAAAAGACCCTTCATTTCAACGGAGTCCTCTCTTCTCATACGGAAGACAGCTCCGCTCACATTCTGAAAGACGGAATCTCCTTCCTCCTCGAGAAAGGGGTTGGTTCGAGTGTCTCCCCTGCACTTTGCAGATGGGTTTTTACTCTTTGTTATTTCCTAGTTCCAAATAATGACTGTCTCTCCATCCTATTCTGGATCTCAGTGTTGAACAAACATTTGAGGAAATTCAATTTCAGAATGTTAACACACGACTCTCTCTTGTGTTCAGTAATCGATTTGCTAAAGAGTGAATGTGAGCAAAAGCGATTTCACCCCTGCCCGGAATGTGATATTTCTGTGTCTGGAGTTAAACTGCATTACAGTGCTTGCGCGCTCTTGAGAAAGTGATGCAAAACACGGCCTGTGTGCTCACTAACATCACAGCCCTCGGCTAAAGAGTGAATGTGAGCAAGAGCGATTTCACTCCTGCCCAGAATGTGATATTTCTGTGTCTGGAGCGGAATTCCAGTACAGTGTGCGCGCTTGTCGCAAGAGCACTTTCTCTTCTTCATGAATTGCCTCTCGCAATTCAGGGAAAGAGCGAGTGTGCAGATTCACACGTCTCAGACCAAAGGGTCTTATGGCTTCGGCTGTCCTCGTCCTGCCTCTGGGCCATTTGAGAATGAGGGTGTTCATGAAGTGGGTTTTTATCTCTTCATTTCAGTCCATTACGCGATCTCTACCGCTCTGTCACAGCGACGCGCTAGTGCACAGCAGCGCTGCATCACTGGAGGAATGCAGAGTTTTATGCTCATGGGACCCACTGGGGGCCATCATGTTGCGGAAAGTGGAAATGACCGACACGTCCTTAACAGGATAGGGAACCATCCAAGAAAGCAGAACATTGAACTGTGTGTGGCCGAGCACTCTCTACTCCGCCCACATAAATTATTTGGTGCTCCTCACAGTTTGGAAAGCTCTGAAAAATGTTCTGCCCTACCTGCAAGGACTTCACATGCTGGTGCGTATGAACCATATGAACCGCCAGGGGGGATGCACTCCTCCAAGCTTCATGCACAGCTCACAGGCTGTTAGTATGGAGTAGGCAGCACTTTCTGTCGTTTAGGGACGACCCATGTCCCGGGCGTTCTGAACAGGGGCTCAGTCCTTTTGTCATGGGGGAACCCACTCTACGGAGAATGGCACCTCCACCCTCAGATAGCGGAACTGCTATGAACGAGGCTATGAAACGCCCACTCTTCTATGTTCTTCTCGCTACTTCTCGCTTTGGCGTGGACGCACTGGCCCACCCATGGCCCAATGTGCTGCTCTTTTATTTTCCTCTGCTCTGCCTAATAACTCCTACCCTGGTCAGGGTGAAAGAACAGAGTTTTACTCTGGCCCAAAGCTCCATGGCTGGCAGTGATAATCCCTTATCTGTATGCCTAGCCATGGGACAGGAGGGGCTCCCATTACGCACAGACCTCCTGTCCCAAGCGAACGGGGAAATCCACCACCCTCACCTGGACTGGGTGGCTCTCCGGGCCTGGCCCATGAGAGGGCAAACTTAAACACATTGGGGCTCCCCCCACGTGTTATTGCTACTATTCAGAAGGCTGGAGCCTCTTCTGTATGCTCCCTTTATGATTACAAGTGGCATGTGTTTGAGGAGTGGTGCGAGGTAATATCATATCAGTGCTCAGTCGCTGATGTTTTGGGCTATTAGCGGCTATCGCTGCATGCCATGTTGGGTTTGACGGAACTACGGTGGGGCAACACGCCCTCATTTTTTCATAGATTCATGAAGGGTGCTCGCCGTTCCCTTCCAGTCACTAGAAGGTTAGTTCCAGAATGGGAACTCTCCAGAGTGCTGGATGCCCTGTCTCAACAACCCTTTGTTCCCCAGGGAGATATCTCCTGTAAATTTCTGTATTTCAAGACAGCTCTGCTCCTGGCCTTGGCTTCCGCCAAACGTGTCAGTGATTTGCACGCGCTCTCTGTTCATCCTTCGTGCACTAATTCTCTCGCAGTGGAGATAGGTTTTTCTCAGGCCTAACCCGGCCTTTATGCGAGAATGCTTCCCAGTTTTCACTTATAAAGTGTTTAAGCTTCTGCCTTTCACCCTCCTCCTTTTTCCTTTGTGGAGGATCAGAGGCTAAATGCGACCAGCCGACAGGACTGGCCCTTTCAGGAGGAGTGATCAGTTCTTCATTTCTTGGGCCCCCTGAACACGGGAAAGCCCATTTCTAAGCAATGCCTCTCTCATTGGCTCGTGGAAGCCATCTCTCTGGCATATGAATCTAATGGAGTGCGGCCAGGTGGGCCTCAGAGTGCAAGTCACTAGGGCCATAGTGGCCTTGTGGGCTCTGTTTAAAGGGGTTTCCTTGCAGGACATTTGTGCCACTGCAAGCTGGGCCTCTCCACACACATTTGTCAAATACTACCGGCATGATGTTACCCACACCCCGGTAGCTTACTCTGTTTTAGGTGTGGACTCTTTGTAGCCTTGTGCCCTTAGACCCTTTACACCTCTTTAAGCCTGGGTTGTCCAGCCCGGCTTATTCATCTTATTAAGCAGGTCATCTGTACCCTCCCCTAACACATTATTATATTTTTATATGTATGTATATGTCAATATATTCATATGTATATTTCTGTAATATATGCTTTGGCATTATGTGTGTTGTCAGGTTTTGTATGCATGTTACCACATGTCATTCCTTACATGGCCGCTATTGCATTCTCACTTTGTGTGGGGTCAGATTCTTGGTGACGTGTCAAGCACTGCCTTGCCAGGTGACCGTCCTCTGGCTTAAAGAGCCTCGCTGTGAGTGTACTGGGCAACCGGGGAGCTGTACATATCTCCCATAGGTGGATCTCGAACACGAGATGATGAAAGAGAACAATGGGTTACTGTTTGTAACCTTGGTTTTCTGAAACATCGAGTGGAGAGATCCACCAAGTTTGCCCCGCTTGCTGCATGAGAAGCGAATATGCTCACTGAGGAAAGGTAGCACGTGCGGGGGCTATATGTCCTCGGTTAAGGGGTGGGCCCTTACCTGCCATTGGGCACGCGCTCCTGTCTGTCAAGCCAGACTTGGTGCAATTGGATGCTTCTGCAGAGGTCAGGCATGGATGCCCTTCCCATAGGTGGATCTCTCCACTCTATGTTTCAGAGAATCGGGGTTACGAACAGTAACCTATTGTTTTTTTGAGGAAAAAGTTTAAAATATTTCACAGATTTTTATTTTTTTCTTGTCTCATTAAGCCACAGCATTATTTGTAATGTAATTTCCCTCTTTTAAAGGTGGTATTCCTGTTGTCATTTGCTTTGGTGCTCTTATTGACTCGACCTGTCTGAAATGGGGCCAGAAGAAATGCGTTGGAAGTGGTGCATGCAGAATGTATGACATAGAAACTTTCAGGTGAGCAGATCCGGCAGGACTATTTTATGTAGCCCTAATTTGAATGCACAGAAACTCTAATTAATGTATAATAAACTGTAATTCAACCCCATCAGGTACCTATTTCTGGGGCTGGTCAGCTCTCTTCTGACAATTAGCTATACCCTGTTATGGATTGTCACCACACAGATTAAGAGGAAAGTACAGAATGATAAGCAAATATCCGAGGACAAAGAACTCCAGCACCCTATGCTATGTGATCCAGAGCAGGAAAATACTATGAAATAATGTTCTGCGTCATTTTGTTTTGTTTCTGGGTTGTTTTAAAATATGGTGACAAACAATGTCTGTGGCCAGGTGCCTGAATATCCTTTGTGCCATCTAGTGTACCACCTCTATGACATTTGCAGTTATTTATCTATTTTATGTTTTTTTTTTTTTGTTTTTTTTTTTTTTTAATTTAATAAATTTATAAAAAGTAATATTATTGTTATAAATGACTGGTTGTGGAAAAAACTGAGAGGAAGAAGGGACTGTCCAAATGTGCACATGGTGATTGCAGTTTGGGGATTCTGTTTGGATGCAATGGAGTCTTTGAAACACCTGGTAGAAATTAGTTATATATATGATACTAAAACATATTGATGTTTCAGTTGTAAATTGTGTGAGAATATAACATAAGTTATAAATCTTCAGGAAATTAACATTTATCATTAATAAGAAGAAGACAAAAAAATCTAATAAGCTTTACATAAAGAACAAAACATTCCAAGTGATCTAGGGCTCAGGGCAATGTGTAACTTGAAACTGCTCATGAATGTGTTCTGTAAAAAGAAATACATAGGCTACATGTTTAGAAACAACATGAGGGTGAGGAAATGTTGACAAGATTTTCATTTTGAGCTGAACTATCCCTTTATTGAGTTTCTGGAAGGCATTTTTGTCATGCATATGTATTACAGCCACTTCTAACACAACAATACAGCTCTCAGTCATTACCACAGGTATTTAGGACAATCTAGGAATGTTATATTCAGTCCATGTGCCTATTCCTGAATGAAAATGACAGATATGACCTTGACTGACTCATCAGTGAGAGTTGTTGAGGTAATGAAGAGGATGTGTTCACCATCGCAAGTACCCATTTCATTAGCAGAGAGGCCACGGTCCTATTAGCTTTTTGGGTAATATTTCACTGAGCAGATAGGCTAGGGTCAAAGTTGATAAACACTTTAGATCTAATTGTCACATGGAGGAGAACTGTGAGCAACTGTGAGTGGGACCCTTACAAAAAAATATAGAGTTCTGGCAAATCTCTCAACAGTGCAATTTATTTATTTATTTATTTATTTATTTATTTTTCCCATTACCGTGTCCCATAGGGACTTTTTACAACAGGTGGTTCAACTATGAATTCTGCATGTAAAGTTTTCACCACATTTGTTCCACATTTCAGGCAATCTAACTACAGATGAAGGGTTGCATGCCTCTGGCAATTATTTATAGGAAATTTGACAGAAATGTATAAAAAATTAACAAAAAGTTTATTATTTTGCCAGGGGGGTGAATTGTGCATGTGAACGCATACACACAAGGTGCACGTGCAGCCCTCTATATATTCCACCAAGTAATCAGATTTGTTGTGGTATTGTGCAGTTTTGTTGGTTGATGTTTGTTAAATGTTGTTAATGTTCCATTTATGTTATAGCATTGTCATTGTTGTAATATATTATCTGTCTAAAGTTTATTTTCACTGTGTGCATTTAAATTTATAGCATTATATAAGGCAGGGGTCTCCAGCCCTGCTCCTGGAGAGCTACCATCCTGCAGATTTCAGCTTCAAACACACCTGAATCAGGTGTGTTTGATTGGAGTTGGAGCTAAACTCGGCAGGAAAGTGGACCTCAAGGGCCAAAGCTGAGAGCCCCTGCTGCAAATTGTCATTCAGAATGTGTCTACTTGCAATATACTATTTCTGTATTAAAAAAAAAAAAAAAAAAAAAAAAATCATCATGACATTACAGTCATACTCATTCTTGGTTCGCATTCTAACAAAACTTAACAGCAGTCAATCAAGTGTATCTACATATTTAATGGGGTAATTTACCCTTGCTCCAGTCTTCAGTGTCACATTCAGAATGAAGGCTCCAGTTCCATATTCTTTCTTTTAAATAGCTCCATAAGTTTGTCTAATGATTTTTCACATCTTTCTCATGCACTAATTCACCATACACACTTTAGTATAGGGACCAATTCTCACTATTAACTAGCTGTTTATTCAGTTGGTTTACTAGCATGCCTTTTATTGACATATTGACATATTCACATACTGGCTGTTTATTAGTACTTATAAAGCAAATATTCTGCATGAGCATATTCTGCATTCCTAATCCTACCCAATACCTAAACTTAACAACTACCTTACTAACTATTAACAAGCAGCAAATTAGGAGTTTATTGAGGCAAATGTTGTGGTTAATAGTTTGTTAATAACGAGAATTGCACTTTAAAATAAAGTGTGATCAAAAACTCTAATCTTTCTTCTGTTCTTGTGTAAGGAAAGATCTTTATTGGTGTATCTGCCTTCTGTTATTTCTATAAATTGGTGACAAGGAGTTACACCAAAAGCAACATAACTCAGATTGAGAGGCACTTTGAGATTCAAAGCTCTTCCGCTGGTATCATCGATGGCAGCTTTGAAATGGGTGAGTAGTGATGTGTTGAGCTCCAGTGAGAAATGAGGGCCGAGGTTCACTCATTAGATGAACTTGTATACCAGTGAGTCACACCATTGATGCTGTAATGTGACTCAATTACTGTTGATACTTTAGAAATGGGACAGAGACTGATGATTTATTATGATTTATTTTATTAGCATTCTGTAAAACTTAATAAAATATGTTAAATAATAATAGTTGAATTTACTTGCAGGTAAGCGGATATGTACTTTAATTCTACAGTCCCGAGTTCTTAAAATGCACTGTAAAATATACCCGTTGAAACACTTTTAGACCATTTTCAAGACATTTTTAAATCTAGTATCTCTAGAAAAAAAAAAAAAAAAAAAAAAAAAAAAAGATGGTTTAACCATCAGGCTAAAAAGTAATAACTTACTCCTTAATGCATTCATCCCCCCCCCAACCATGACAGGTACAAGTACGATACAGCTGCCACCCACACTGATGATGCTGATAATTTCACAGTGAGCTCCACATGCACATCTGACACCCAGAATATTGTTCAACAGCTTGTTTCTGGTAATGCGTGGTTAAATGTAGAAAAGCATGTGGGATATTTCAATTGTACAGTTCAGAAAATACCTAACAGAGCATAATATATGATAAAAAGGGGAAATCTTGCCCACGTGGGTGATCGCGCCATTGGAAAACTTTATGCGTGGCATCAGTGAAGCCAGCATTGGCCCTCTGGGAATGTAATACATAGATGATTATGCATGCCCAGAAATCTCTGCTTTTTATGTTAATGAGAAAATGAATACTTGAAGAATGAATGTTGTATCAAATACAGGTACTTGCTCAGTCGAGCTCCTTCTCATAATACTCTACGTAATACAAGTAAGGAATAATTGATAGCAGCTCTTCAAATTATTAGAAAAATAATGTCCTGAAGGTGTGTATTATTTTTCTAATAAGATATGGGATTGAATGTTGAAGCAGCAGTCTGTAGCTTTCTGTCACTTAATCCTGTGGATTCCAACAGCCACCCAAAGCCTGTTTCTCAAGCATCACTGAACGGAGCAGAAGTTTAGTGTCGTTGCCCGAGCCTGACATCTTAGTGAACTGGGGGATGTAGCTTTGAGCAACATCTCACCAGCAGCCCAAGGTCAAGCTGAATTTAAAATCTATCCTCTCAGGTTGCCAGATAAGTTCTGCCCCACACCAGTCAGAATGAGATTGGCAAGAGCAGCTTCCAAATCCTCAGTGCTCATCTTGCTGGATCTGTCTGCTGCTTTTGACACGGTCAACCACCAGATCCTCCTGTCCAACCTCATAAAGATGGGCATCTCAGTAACCGCACTCCTGTGTTTCAAGTCTTACCTCTCGGGATAATCCTTCAGAGTGTCTTGGAGGGTAAGGTTTCTAAGTCACAACTTCTTGCTACTGGGGTTCCTCAAGGCTCAGTGCTTGGTCCACTTCTCTTTTCCATTTACATGTCAACATTAGGATCTGTCATTCAGGAGCATGGCTCTACTTATGACTGCTATGCTGATGACACTCAACTCTATTTCTCATGAAGTGCGATGCAGTACACCAGGCGTGTTGCATCCTTGAGTTTGAGGCTAAAATATATGCTTATTTCAGCTTGATTAAACAAAGAAAATTAAATAGTAAAATATTAAATTTTGGGGTGGCACCCTGGACATCCCTCTGGCTCTGCCACTAGTTCTTGCTTACTTAAGATGTCTAGGTCTCAGAATGAACATCAAAAGTGTGCTCTCAGCAAGGCAGAAGGCAATTTTTCTGTGGTACAGTGCAATTCATCCATGATGCATGCAGCTCAGCCAGTCCCCTGCTCATGTTCAGCCGATTCTTGTTTCTGTGGACGGCTTTATGCTCATGGCTGCACAATCCCAGTAACTGTGCTGGGCCTGTTCCATATGAAGCCAATACTTTGGCTTTGGCACACTTTGCAAGAAATAAGGATTTTGCACAGTTGCTTTTGTACCATTCCTTTGTGGATACAACCCCAGTTCTTGAGTAAGGGTGTGACGGATGCCTTACTTATAGGGGCATGGTCCTCAATGGCAGGCCAGCCTGTGGACTCTGGGGGAGCCATCATCTCACATGGCAAATAAATTGATCTGTAGGCCTGCCACATGGCAAGATGTACAATTGGCCAGATGGTCATTTATAAATCATCGAGTTTTCATTAGTGGCCATGAATTATGTTATACCCTACTTTGGGACCAGGGCAGGCTGCTTTCACTACATTCTAGGGT
Source organism: Spinibarbus caldwelli (assembly GCA_039654775.1). NCBI lineage: Eukaryota > Metazoa > Chordata > Actinopteri > Cypriniformes > Cyprinidae > Spinibarbus > Spinibarbus caldwelli. The sequence goes on along the minus strand of CM077228.1, from coordinate 19,650,959 downwards.
GTTTGAATATGGGAACAGGCTTCATATTGAGGAAGTGGAGACAGGCTTGGGGAACAGAGACTACTTCTTTAGACTTCATCCTCTCTTCACAAGAAAATTATACGCTCTGAAGTAGCAGCTCACCATCGGTTAAAATCAAATGGAATTTCAGATGGCCCCCCACTGGTCTAGTGCTGTGGGCACATGCCCAGTAGGCCTGTGCATTAACCCGACCCTGACTCTACAAACTGTATTTTCTATCTCCTAAACCTACCCCTCACAAAAACTACTGCCATTCTTAGATTGTTAGATGAAAAAATGTCCCCACAAGGAGATGAATTTTGGATATTGTTATCTTTGAGGGACATTTTGTCTCCATAACTTACAGTATCCCTTAAGAAAAAGAAATTTATTCAAGTGTGCTATTAGTATACTTCTTTTACACTAAAAATATGAAAGTATACTTTTAGTCTACTTTTCATGTACTTCTCAGAAATGGGCTTCATGTACTTCTCAGAAATATACTTAAAATGACATTTAAGTATACTTGACTTATACTTAGAAAAAGTCTAATTATATTTGAGCTATACTTGTGCTCCTAGAATCCGTGTTTTCATTGTTACATGGTAGGGGGCTCTAGTACACATCTTCTTTACAGAATTTCTAAAAAAACACAAGTGAAGAAGAAACCGAAACAACAGATGCTTCCACATGTAATCTGACACGATCATCAGATATAAAACAACATCAAAACTGTAAGGTTATGGAATGAAATGTCACCAATGAATAGGTAATAATGACTGTCAAGCTTTGGGGTGTTGATTGACTCCATCTATGTTTTGATTATCATTCTGAATCCAATTCATAGTCTTTTTTTCAGCTTTTCAATTCAGCTTTTTTTTCAAAATGTTGCTTATTTCTTTATTTTTTATTTATGAAACTTAACCACATTCAAGTGTTTAAAAAAAGAATGCATGAATCTAGAATAAAATGTTTTTGTTTACAAGCAGATACTCTGTTCTTTCTTTTGATGTTTTGTATGTTCAGAAATTCATATAACAATATATATACAAATTAATACCTAAATAGGGACGTAGTAGTATACATAAAGTATGATGTAAAGTTCACTTTAAAAAAAATACGAGTATACTGTCAGTATAAAACTACTAAGCTAGTAGTTTACTGAGACTAAACTTCAAAGTGTACTAAAAATGCTACTACAAGTATTTAATTAGTAAACTGTCAGTATACCTATCAGTTCACGTTTAGTATAGTTGCAGTCAAAGCTAAAAACTTTGATTTAAACTAGTTGTGTGCTCAAAGTTTACTACTGTTATACTTAAAGTATACTTAAAATTATACTTTTATATACTAGAAAGTGGGCCTATTTAGTCCCAAGGAGTATTGAAATAGTACACTTACAAGTATACTACTAGTACACTGATATTTGTATACTTACTACATAAAGTATACTTAAACATATACTTGAACTTTACTTAAGTATACTTAATAAAATAAACTTGAAGTATACTACTTTTTGGTAAGGGATACCTTAACCACACACACACACACACACACACACACAAATACTTCTGTGTATAGCATAAATAAATAATTAAATAAATAAATAAATATGCCCTATATACAGTAGATACATATGTATGCCCCTAAATACATCCATTAATCTCCGTTGGAGTTGTTTTTTTTTTTGTTTGTTTGTTTTGTTTTTTTGTTTTGTTTTTTTGTTTGTTTGTTTTGTTTTTTTGTTTTTTCTGTTAGTATTCAATGGATGCTTTCTAAGACGTGGTGGCAGTATATTCCAAAAATGATATTAAATAAATCTGTGGTACATATAATAATTATGTTATCTTAATGTGTCTAGAGAAAAAATGTATTTAAGTCTATATATATATATATAAACAATGTTTATTTAAATCTTGTTTAAATAGTTTAACCTTAACCTTAACTCATATTTGGTTGGAACAATCTAAGTAACATTTATTTATTTATTTGAAAATGAAATTATATAATGGATTGATTTTAGGCTGATCATTGGTGTGTTTTGTGATGTGCCACTTCCTTTTATATTCATATAATGTAAAAACAAAATCAGCTGCTTACACAAAATAAATCTGCACATTGGAAATGTCTTTAAACATATTTAAAGTTACGAATTAGTGGAAAAGACTGGTGATTTTTTTTTTTTTTAATTTATTTATTTATTTATTTTTCCAGTTGTGATGTAAAGTCACTAATAGAAAACTTGACTAAATTTCAACAACAACAAAACATTTCATGTCCCAAACCCATCTTTCTGTCTTCTGTGAAACTGAATGGAGGCTTTCAAGTTTCAAAAAGCTCCATCTCCAAGAGAACGTTTCAAGAATTTTAATTTCTGTGTAAATTTGTGTAAGTTTTCCACCTTTTCCATTCTGTTACATCACAGAATGATTTCATGTGTGATACATTTCGGTCCCTGTGGATGCTGGTGGCTTCTGGGTGAAACTTTTTTTTTGTTCTCTAACTTAAAATAAAGAGTGAGTCATTGCTTCTTGAATCCCTGGGAAGGGGAAAGTATTGAGCTACAAGAAAGGAAAAAGTTTTAAAGAGATTCTGCCACTTTTTAGAGCATTTTGAATGAAAAAAAATAAATAAATAAAAAGATATACAAAGAAAGAGGCCTGACCCAAGGCCTGACCGTGACATCTATAATATTTGAAGAGGTTGTTCCAGGTACAGCATTGATTTGTCTTCAGAAACGATAATTAAAAGGAGCCAAATGTGCTCATGAACGTAGAAAGTACTTTTCCCCCCATTGTAGGAAGGCTTTACTCAAAGTCATCTGAAACATTGTGACGTAAAAGCAGTCGATAATGATGTCCGCGACAAACGTCATAATGAGCGTCAATGCCGCTTTTGACCCTCACTGTGAGTTTGAAGTCTTCTAGCTAACCCCTCACTCGATCTCTACTGGAAATGGAGGGCTATATTTGGAGTAGTGCGGTGATGTCACAAGTGGTTGAGGGTAGGAGCCTATAACAGAGAGGATGGAGTGAGTGTGTGTGTGAAAAACAGAGACAACGCCGGCACCTTCAGGAGCTGCTGTCCACTGGTTTGAACCTGCTGGAAGTGAGTACTCTTACCTTTTCAATAAAATATTTGAACATTTTTGGATTATCAATAGGCTCAGCATTATTTTATAAGAGTTTGTTTTTAGTTTTAAAAATTTTAAAATAATAATAAAAACATTTTAATAATATCAATGATGCTAAATGTTGGCAAATTTAAAGTAACATTACATTTTGTCCACTGTAATATGAGTTAAAAACACTTTGAGCTTTACTGATGGGGATGTGGTGGTACAAAACTCTAAAAAACGTTACGGAAATATCCACAAAATGCTAATGCTAATGCTCTTTTTTTCTTTTCTTTTGCACAAGAACAAATACAAGTATTCCTGTCTGCCATGTATCATCTCAAACTGCCCTCACAAATCCTGATCTTTCTTGTGATGCTGCAATGTGTTGCCACAGTCCCTTACAACAGGCAAGTCAACTCATTGTAAAAAGTAAAAATGTTCTTTGTTAGGGTGTTATATATATATATCTGATTACTGATCTATTTTTTAGGATGCCCCTAATCCGACCCTTTAAACTACGAATTCTTTATTTGTGTAACCTAGTTAGGTTGATTTGGACCAATTAGATAATATTTTTCATTTTGAATCAATTAATTCAGATGGTATCATAGGTTGACACACGTTGGGTTACGTGATATATCGTCTATTACATTATTGCATAAAATACAAACATATTAACAAAATATGCCGTCTATTTAATTCTTTATTTTATATTATTTTATTTTTAAATGAGAAAGAATGATTGAGTATTTAGATCTATATAAACTCAAATATTAAATGTAAACTATCTATGTGATTATAGATTTGTCTAATGAGTACAAAAACAATGGCCACTTATAAATCGTAACATCTAACTAAACTTGTTTTATTGACGTCAAAAATATTATTTAATATAGCTGATTTAATCTAAACGCATTTTTTATTCCAACAAAACGAATAATTAGGCATTAAAATGGGTAGAAATAGCTAACAATTTATTTCTTTTATTTGTTTCATAATGATAACATTCTACCATGCAGTCTAAGGTTAAGACAAACTTTACTAAATTTATGTTTTTGTTATTTTAAATAGTTTTGATATCGAAAACTTATGCCTTAAGAACATGAATGTATACTGTGCATAATTATGTGCATTTGTGTAAAAACATCTTGCTAAACGTTTAATAATATTTCTTCCTTTATTATTATACAGACTTCATTTTTCAAAAAGTATACTTTTTAAAGCAGATTTCTCCTATGAAAATATTTATTCATATTTTATATTGTACATTATAATAATAATGTTGTATAAGTTCACTTATAGCATGCAAACATTTTTCCAGTGTCTTTTTATTTTATTATTTTATTTTTTAAGAAAACAGTATAATATTTAGTAGTTATCATTTATTCAAATGAATTACATCTTATCACTATCAGCAAGAAATTAAATACTGCACATCCCTAATTTGAATTGTTTTAATTGCAATCTAGACAATCTATATTCTATATAAAACGTGTCCACTAAATAATTCCCATACCTCCATTTATGTTATTTTATTTTGATGACTTCACTATTATTATAAAATGTAGAAATTCATATCATAAGAAAGTGTCTATGTATTGATAGGTACTGTAAATACAATAAAAATTAAAAATGTGCAGCTATTTCTAGCTGTTTCAACCTTTAAATATGCATTTTGCTAGTGTAATCTAATCTATTCAGATTTTTTTTAGTTTAGTTTAGTTTAGTTTAATATAACCAATTAATAATGTAATGTTAATGTTAACACATCAAATAACTATTTTAGGTCACCTAACAAAAAAGGTTATATGAGGATTATTTGGTATCCTTGTAACAAGATGTAACAAGTGTGCTGCAAGTGTGTAGAAGTGTATGTAAGTGATATGACCAGCGGGCGCAAATGATCCACTTGCAACACGTCTCCACTTCAGAAGATCGTCACAGTCAGGGAAAGTGGCACTTTCTAAGCAGCTCTGGATGAGATGGTGCTTTGTGGCCTCTTTTGTCGACAGGTACTCCCTTTCCTCCAACGAAAAGCCGGATGACTCGCAAGAGGTCGATGGATGGCTGGTTACGGATCTATCTGACAATCCATTTCTGAGTTTTACAAGGCCACGGCCTCCAAGGGGCCTCACTGCAGTGGACAGGTACTTGTGTAAAATAATTGACAATTATGATTCAGAGTTTAAGCCATTTTTAACATTGAAGTAGATTTGTAATTGCGTTTTTGAGGGGGGAATAAATTAAAGACTGAAATTTAACATTTTGTTATAAATTGTCAAAAGAAACATCATGCTAGTATTCCATGGCCTAATTTATTAGTTAGAACTGTTTATATTCTTATAATCACAAAAAAAGTTAAGACCTATTATGCAATTTTTTTTATTACTTATTATGGAGACTTTTAATTGGTTAATTTCAAATTGTTTGTACGATTTTTCCTCTTGCGATGTTGCTTAATTACGAACATTATTTTCAGGTTGTTTTAATTTATTTAGGCACATGACTAATGCTTAAATATCCTCCTGAACTTCCCCACAGTCATCACATGGAAAAGCGGAAGTGTAACACAGCCACCTGCGTGACTCAGAGATTAGCAGACTTTCTCGTCCGATCCAGCAACACCATCGGCACCGTTTACGCGCCGACCAACGTAGGAGCCAACACTTATGGGAAGAGAGACTTGCTGCAGTCGCCCATTTATCTGCCCCTATAATTCAAATGCAAACACAGTGGAAAATGCAGTCAAATAAATGTAATATGTATAATAATGATGGAAATTATTCTGTTTGTTTGTTAATGTTTGTTTATTTTATTATTATTATTTTTCCCAGAGTATAAAAGAGCCAGTGCCTTTTGGTGTAAACAACTGTTTGCAGCATTTTCAGTTTTGGATAAACCTTGCATGTCAATAAGGACATATAGTGTTTTGCACCATGTTATCATGATGGCAAATGAATAAAATGTATTATAAAAATGACATGAATAGCAAAGAAGAATTGACATTTTGTTTAGATTTTTTTTTTCTAATAAAAGAAAGATAAAAATCCACTTCTCTGCTCAATGTTGTTATAATAAAGTCAATAAACCCACTGAAGATTTTACATAGAAAGAATTTCAAAAGCAATGTAGCAAGAAAGGCTTACTTTTTAAACCAAGAAGAAAATAAATAATATATAACCCTCAACAGAAACTGATCTAAAAATTGAAAGTACCATGCAAATATGGTTAAATATCCCACAACCATTAGAAAAGACCCTGCCTGACACCATCTGATTGGATGCAGCACCTCCTCGCTATATGTTTTTTGATGAACACACAGATAAGTTAATGCACACCAACATCAAGTGGTTGCATACATCTATTATAGCCATAAAAACAATTCAATTTATGCACCATACTAGTTCATTATAGACCTCTGACAATGACTAGTCCTTGCAATACATACAAAAACACATGCACTAGTCATAAAATTGAGGAGGTGCAAAAATGGCAGACAAAACAGACAATAGTACACTGGTAACACTTTAATATAGCGACCAATTCTCACTATTAACCAGTTGCTTATTAGCATGTCAATTACTAACATACTGGCTGTTTATACTTCACATTAGTAAATCACATATTCTGCATGAACATATTCTACATCCCTAGTCCTACCCAATACCTAAACTTAACAACTACCTTACTAACTATTAAAAATCAGCAAATTAGGAGTTTATTGAGGCAAAAGTTGTAGTTAATGGTTTGTTAATAGTGAGAATTGGACCTTAAAATATAGTGTGACCAGTACATTCAAACACTTTTTTTTCATTGACTCTTGCACTTTAATAGAAATTTATCTCAGCTCAAATTGAAAGATAAAGACCTGCTTGACCTGCTTAACTTTCAGATTATGAACTAAAACTGGTAATATATTGGAACCGGTAGATAGCTTTAACCAGACTGACCAATTAATGGAAGTCAGAATTTGAGAATGCTTTCTTTCTTTTCATTACAAATTTTGAGTGAATTGGAGAAAACATTGTTCATATTGTACTGTTTCTGCAATAAATTTATTATGAGCACCTCCCATATAATAATAATAATCATAATAATAATAATCCAGCCAACAGCATGCAGCTATTATGCAAGAATCTTGGCATAATATTGTTTTAGTGAAAATAATTGTTTTAGCATTTTTATTGTTTTGTAAAAGTCTTATTTAAAGAAGTCATTTAATGTCTGCTGTTTAATGTTACTGCATATTAATCAGTATATCAATGTGTGTCTTATCTAAATTTAAATTCTAAAATTATGAAATCATTACTAAATTATAACACTGGCCATTGAGCATCTTGTAGCAAAGAAAAAAAAATCCTGTCGATATCTGATCAGTAAATCAGTCCCTGGAGATTACTAACTATTGATACATTTTCATTAGTGTGACTTGAAAATGATGAGGAGGAGATAAATTTTGTTGGACTGTTGGTTTCTGTTCTAATGCTGTGGAATTGGTGTAAAGGTCCCATGCAAAATGAATGCATTAACTTTTTTTTAAAAAAAAATCCAACTTTTATTTGATTCAGATGGTGTATTGCTGTGTATTGTATGTACTGTACAGTATATGCATAACAGTGATTTCACGTAAAAATACTGCTCTGAGTGAAAATGTTAGATAAATATTTCAGGTTTAAAGTATTTGTTATACAGCTCACAACAAATAATATAAAAAAAATAAATTAAATTAAATTAAATTAAATTAAATTAAATTAAATTAAATTAAATTAAATTAAATTAAATTAAATTAAATTAAATTAAATTAAAAATTAAATTAAAAATAAAATAACAGTGGCACAAAAAAAGTTGTCGAAAATGTCACAGAAAAGTTCACAGAAAATGTTGACTTTTAACACCATGTTTAAATTTGCAGCTATATTTTGGCCAACTCTAAAAAAAATCTCTGTCATCATCAGGTACTTTCATTTTGTCCACATGTTTGAACTGTCAATCACATGAAAATATTCTATTCATTTTCCTCTTCTCTCTGACGGTGAACATCCACCGGATGTTCTAATGTGGTTGCTCTAATAAAAAAATGTTATAGAGCCAGAAATAGATGTGATATATAAATGTGGAGGGGCCAGCACATTAATCAATCAAGCAGAAAAACACATGTCAGTGCCATTTCACATAATGACTGGAATGAGAGATGGACAGGTAAGGCCTAATGAAAGTTTCAGGCATAAATTTTCACACAGTCCTTTTCATTTTCACAAGACTGTTACATTTAATATCATGCACATAATTTCTGAAGAAAAAAAAAAAACAGTACTACCATGTTTTGTAGTTATTTACTATCGTAGCACATGTAGTCTCAAAAAAAAAAAAAAAAAAAATACCTGCACAATTGTCATTAAAATTGTCATTAAAATAATATCTGAAGCTAACTTAAATATATTCTTATTTTATGTACAAAATATATCATTTAAAAATGTTGATTTTGGGGTAAAATATGGCCTGAGCAAATACAACACTAAGCACTTCATATCATTTCCTCTGAAAATATACATCCTAATTATCCTGACGTCGAACAAAAAATCTTTTTACCCTGGTGTCACTAATATCACTTCTACCCTGATCTAAGCGTATCAAACAGCCAGGGTGTTTCTTGTATTAATATAACAGGAAATAATAGAATTGGCTGTGGTCACAGATAATTTGGAGGTTGATATATCTGTCATAATGACGTGGGTGTCCACGAAGAGGTTAAAGGCTACAGCCGCTGTTCAGTGCAGTTAATATGGCTGACATACAGAGCCATCAGATCCATTACGTACACAGACTACACAGAGAGGAGAGGATAGCTTGAGTTCAAGTGTGACTCATTTCATGTGGATAATTAATTGGTACTTTTGATTAGTGCAATGGAAAGTTAGTTAATAGTGTGTCCTTTTGTCTGTGCAACTGATGTTTCAAATCTCATGCCTGACTATTTAGAGTTTTTATTTATTTATTACAGTGTACTTAGCTAAGAAAGTACTGATAATATAAGGTAACTAAATGGGTTATTACCCATTGCAGTAACAATTACACAGTACATGTAGAATAGGACTGTAAAATAAAGCGCTACCAAATTTTCTTTTAAGCATCAACTTTGTCTCATATTTTTCGGATAAATTGCATATTTATTTATATAATGTAATCATAAATAAATCATATCCCTGTTGAAAAGACCAGCATTGCTGATTTTTGGTATGTTGTGTTCTGGATTTTGTTGTCTTTGTTTGTTGTCAGGATTCTTAACTAGTTTAACCAGTATTTTTTGCAGGTGAACACCTTTTTTTTGCAGGTGAAGTACATTTTAAATATACCTTTAAAAAGAGTGCAAATAATATAAGCCTATTTGAAGAAAAAAATTAAAAATACTTAAAGAGATACTCCACCCCAAAATGAAAATTTTCTCATTAATCACTTACCCCCCATGTTGTTTCAAACCCGTAAAAGGTTTGTTCGTCTTCGGAAAACAATTTATGATATTTTGGATGAAAACTGGGAGGCTTGCCCCATTTACTGCCAAACAATTAACATTGTCAAGGCCCAGAAAAGTATGAAAGACATCGCCAAAATAGTCCATCTGCCATCAGTGGTTCAACCGTAACGTTATGAAGCTACAAGAATACTTTTTGTATGCAAAGAAAACAAAAATAACGACTTTATTCAACAATTCATCTCCTCCACGTCAGCGTAGCGCCATTTTGGAGAGTATCCGCTGGACGCAAACTGCGTACGCTTCTGTGTCAGCCACACCACACGGATACACTGTTTTCGTTCAGATCAAAGCATAAATAAATGTAGAAAAAGAGTATCCGTATGGCGCAGTCAATGTAATATTTTTGGACATTTAATTGCATGTTATTGCAATTAAATTAAACTGAATGTAGTTTGATTTAAATTCAGTTAGCTTACATTTAAGCTCTTTGCGCATTGAGTCCGTAATTCTCGTCCCAAATTTTTGCACGTTAAAAAATAAATACGACCTCACGTTGTGTCAATCACGTTTACACACTGCCTCCGAAACTGTCGTCTGTCATAAAAAAATTCGGATCAGGTTCGATTTTCTGCATTTTCGCATCTGTAGCAAGCATTTTGATAAGAAAAGGATGACACATACGAAAAAAAAAGAAGAAAAAACGCATGCGAAAATTTCAAACTCAGTGTGCGCAAGGACATTTAGAGTTTTTGATGTACATCTTTATATGTAATTTCATAATTACTTCTATTGCCTTTGTACTGCTATGACAAACAAACAAACAATAAATAAATAAATAAATAAAATAAATACAAGTACTTTAATGTCATTTAAATGAATCGTGAATGTTGTGTTTTTGAAAATATTTGTAATTAAATATATTTGTAAGTTGCAATTTATTACATTTTATATTAATATATTAACTTTTTGTAATAGATAATAGCACACTAGTTAAAATCCTAAAGGCCTTTATATGTGCTATACAGTATGTGTTAGTCAAAACATCACAGCATAATGATTTAAAATACATTTTAATATAAAATGTAATTTTACATCAATACAAAACCTACTTTTTAAAAGTGCAATTAAATGTGTTATCAAACCTAGGTCACAATTTAGTTTGGGGACCAATTGTCACTATTAACTAACTATTAACTACAAATTTTGTTGCTTATTAAGTTTAAGTATGGGGTAGATTAAGGGATCTAAAAAATGGTTATGCAGAATAAGGCATTAATATATGTTTATACGTACTAATAAACTGCCAATATGCTATTAATATGCATGCTAATAAGCAACTAGTTAATAGTAAGAATTGGTCCCCAAACTAAAATGTTACCTATAACAGAGTCGTGAAAGTGTATACATATCACTTATATATACATTTATATATATACACTTCCTTTTCACAATGACAGCTTATGGTGGTCCAGACCAGACCAGTTTTCCCCATTTTTCCCCTTTTCCTAAAAAGTGTTTCTAGCTGTGAGTGATGGTTGAGATTAAAGTTGGGGAAAATGACACATGCAGTAAGTGCACTTGGAAGATTACACATTGGAAGATTAGCCTAAAGAATTAAACACAGCATGCCACACATGCAGTTCATTAGGTTAAAATCTGAGAAGAGAATATTACCATATGAACTCTCCTGTCCAATGAACTTAAGCTATCCTCATGTCCAGGGGCAGCCCTTTCTGCGTGGATCAAGTAAGGGGGTTGACGTGTCCCATTTGGGGCAATGTTTTAACATGTCTACAGGACATATCAACATTATCAACATATCAACATTATTGCCACGGATGCAGTAATTCAGATAACACCTGTGTCTGTGTATGTTATCCTGATATTTTTATTTTTTCACTTGTTTTGACACATTTGACACTCTTGGTTTATTTTCAGTCTGTGACTCATGAAAGCAACACTCTTCAGACATAAAATCAGAGGACATTACATTTATACCATTTCATATCAGTCACCAGCTGTAATTACCTGCAGCACTCAGCATGTGCATCACGGTGCTGATATTTGGAACGACTCTCTTTTCATATGTAATTCATTCAAGCTGCATAATTTATTGCAGGCCAAATATAAATGTATAATAAATTATAAGAATACAGAAAAATACAGTAAATACAGTTTAGCATACTTTTAAAACTAATCTGAAAAATAGATATAATAATATACTATTAAATATAAATAAAGTAATATGAATAATAATCAATTTAACATAATTTATTAAAGATCACATTGCGCTTGAGAATAAATTTATCTTCTGACTGCCTCCTCCTTTGTGAAGATGGTTAAAAAATTCAAACAGGTTTGATATTTCACATTTAAATTTCAGATTTAAATGAAATAATATTCTTTAAAAGAATATACTTCCATGCAATCTGAATGTAAAGTTTTTGCACACTTAATTGCATGTTATTTACAATTAAATGAAACTTAATAATCATAGATCAAATAAATTAATAAATTAAAAGTATATTAAATGCAATTAGCTGAACTTTTCCTCATAAAATAAAGAAAAATAGTAAAATAGTAAAATCTTTAGGCCTATATGTAATATCAGAATTAATTCTACTGTCTTTGAAATGTGGTTAAAGTGTAGAGCTGAATGTACTGATAAGCATTCATAAAAATAATTTCGTTTGTAATTGTAATATAATGATACATTTGTAACAACATAACAATAATATATAATAATATGTTATATTAACAATATGTGACCCTGGAGCACAAAACCAGTCATAAGTTGCACAGGTATTTGTAGCAATAGCCAACAATACATTATATGGGTCAAAAATATCGATTTTTCTTTTATGCCAAAAAAATAAAAATAAAAATAAAGAAATAAAAAGAAGGATATTAAGAAAAGATCAGATATTTTGTAAATTTCCTACTGTAAATATATCAAAACTTAATTTTTGATTAGTAATATGCATGGCTAAGGACTTAATTTGAACAACTTTAAAGGTGATTTTCTCAGTATTTTGTATTTTGAGATATATATATATATATATATATATATATATATATATATATATAACCAGGGTCACATATATTAACTTTAAATGTAATTTCAAATAACACAATACAGTTAAAATTATAATTAATTTCTTAGTCTATACTTAGTCATAGGTTGCAGACGACAGAGTTTGATCTTTTAATATCTTTACAGCGCCAATAGGTTTTAGTTAAGAAGGCAAGCATTTATTCATATAGAGTGCATTAGTTTTGACCCTTAACGCTTTCCGTAGTCCGCTGAAAAAGGTAAACACGGAAGTCCAATCAGACTAAATACAGTCGGGACGAGGTTGCTCTTAACACGTGTCTTTTTAGTGAATAACATGATTATAAATTTCTAGCGGAGAGCACAAAAGATCGAGAAAGTGTAAACAACCAAACAGCTGTTGTTGGTGTCTTTCAGGCTGATATAAAGTTTGTACCGCACACGGAGCTGAGGTTCAATGGCTTCAGATAAGCAAGTCACATTTGTGATCGTCGGTGGAGGAATCGCAGGTGTAACTTGTGCAGAACAGGTGCGATCAAATCCAAAACTGATCTACAATGACTGGTCTGATAACTCTCTGGTCTTTTAACTTTGAAAACTTTTGCAGATCGCATCGCAGTTCGCTTCAGATGAAGTTTATCTTCTGACGGCCTCGCCCTTAGTAAAGACGGTTACTAATTTCAGACAGGTTTGGATTTTAACGTTGAAATTGTGTGTCTTTCTTTAATTAGGAGCACTTTGATTATTCATTGTGGGTAATTAAGACATTTATTGTACTTCCTTAAAAATCTATCAACTATAAATACAAATTGCACACACAGATTCCAAATTAGTTTGGTAAAATGTAATAAATACTATACACAAATCAAAAATCTGGATATTGAATTAACAAAAAAAGAAAAAGAAAAAGGTGAATTAAAAAATGTTATTTGTCAACTACCTTTCTTCATCTAGGTGTCGAAGACATTGGAAGAATTCGATATCGAGGAACAGCCATCCAGTGTTTTAGAAGAAAAGTATCCCAATCTGAAAGTCATACAATCTGCAGTCAAACTCCTGCGAGCTAAGGAACACGTGTGTTAAGACAAACACTTTGTTTCTTTTTCCTAAAATATTCTAAATTTAATTTTAATCGCTCTCTGAATTTCTACAGCTTTTACAAGCAGAGAATGGTCAGACGATTCATTATAAAAAGCTGTGTATCTGCAGCGGAGCCAAACCCAAGCTTCTCACCCAAGATAACCCTCACGTGCTGGGCATACGAGACACAGACAGCGCTCAGGTACACTCAGTAATCATGAATGTTATGTATTTGAACATAACAAACATGAATAAATGATTGATGCTGTTTTCACAGGAGTTTCAAAAGCGATTATCAAAGGCTAAAAGGATAGTTGTCATTGGCAATGGAGGAATCGCATTAGAATTGGTGTAAGTATCTGAATCATTAATATTAGTAATATCTGCAACACACAAAACACACTATTAATCACTTAAGTGCTTGGAATTAGTTTTGTATAGAAATATAACTGTGTATAATTGATTGTTTGTTTATTTTTTCCCCAAATTAAAAATTTAAGTAAATGAAAATAATTTCTATACATTTCTGCTTCATAATTCTTCTACTCCCATTTGCGTTATTTCACAATTCATTTGTGTTATTTGGTATTTTGATTATTTGACTATTATCGGTAATGTGAAAAATAATTGAAAGTATGTTGGCAAACCAAAGTAAAGAAGACAAAACAATATAATAGAAATGTTATCGGTTTAACATTTCCACTACATAATTCCAGTTATTCCCATTTGTGTTATTTTGTATTTTCATATTTTGATGATTTTAGTTATGGAAAAATTAAAGCATGTGTAGGTGCATCCAAATTGTAGTTTGAATGTCTAGGTCCAAATGCAAACAGAACAAGGTAAAAAAAATAAAAGAGAGATAGAGAGAGAGATGTATTGTGATGTTTAGTAATGTCTGCTGTGTGCTCCTGTAGGTTTGAAGTAGAAGGTTGTGAAGTGATCTGGGCTATAAAGGATAAAGCCATAGGAAACACATTTTTTGATGCAGGAGCTGCTCAGTTTCTCATTCCCTCACTGGAGGCTGACAAAAAAGAAAGATCTTTGCCTTGCAAGAGATCACGCTACACTACTGACAAAACTGGAGGTATGAATTCAGCTTACACACTGGTTTACACACTCACACACACACAGTGAGCTCTGCTTCCCTCTTCTGGCAGTTTTAATGGAAAGTATGTATATGAGTGCAACTGTAATGAAGTAAAGAAAAATTGCAAGGGGAAAAGGATAAACCTGTTTTCTCACTAATAAATTATGGTTACACTTTATTTTGATAGTCCACTTTAGATATTCTACTAACAGTAAGTAACTTTGCAACTACATGTCAACTAGCTGTCATTAGAGTATTAGTAGACTGTCTGCTTAATATCTTCTAACACTTTATTTTAATGAGTCCACAAAATACTGACTATGAGAAACTTTGCAAGTATATGTCAACTTATTCTTCTAACCATAAACCTACCCTACTAAGAGTTAGTAGACATGTAGTTGCAAATTAATGAGAATTAGTTGACATGTAGTTACAAAGTTACTTATAGTTAGTAGACTGTCTAAAGTGGACTATCGAAATAATGTGTAACCTAAATTATAAATACAGTTTTACTTAAATTGTTATAATATGTAGTATGTACACTACCTGTCCTTGTTTGGACATATGCGCTTATTATTACTTTTTTTTCTAATAATAATACCATCTACATTGTTCTATTTTCTACATTATTGAATAATAGTAAAGTCTTACAAACCACAATATTTTGTTTCATTACAAGCTGATAAAAAATAAAAACATAAATTCTGTCAAGTGTGTCACATGTGTATGTTTCATAGCAGGCCACAGTGGGGCTTC
Organism: Spinibarbus caldwelli; assembly: GCA_039654775.1. Classification (NCBI taxonomy): domain Eukaryota; kingdom Metazoa; phylum Chordata; class Actinopteri; order Cypriniformes; family Cyprinidae; genus Spinibarbus; species Spinibarbus caldwelli. The sequence goes on along the minus strand of CM077228.1, from coordinate 19,635,391 downwards.
AGGGGAGCTTGGCAGTGCCTTGGGCCCAGATTGGCATGCAGGGATTGAACTAAAAGGAACAGTGCAGGTATCCAGTACATTTTCACAGTTGTACATTAGTCACCATAAATGTTGTCACTTTTCACTTATTCGGATTGTTTTCCTTCATTTCGCAGAATTCCAGTGGAGTCCATATAGAATATGAGTGTGAGGTTGACAAGATCTACACCCAACAGGAGTTCTTGCAGTCCAAATTCAGCATAAAGAAATCTGAATTAGGTTTATTAATAATAATAATCATCATCATCATCATCATCATCATTTAATTCGTAATTAATCTGCAGTGTTTTACAACTGAAATAAAATAACAATTTTTTTATTTTTTTAGGGTTGTGGCCAGCTTATGTTCATTTAACCAATGAGAAGATTTATGGCTGTGATTTTGCTGTCAGTGCAACAGGCGTTGTGCCAAACACTGATCCTTTTCTCAGTGGCAACAATGTAAAAATTTATATGCATTTGAATTGATCCATTTATTTCACTTTTTTATTTTCATTTTATTTATTTATTTATTTAAGGATACATAATATTAGAAGGATATCTGTCAATATAATATGTTCAGTGGTGCTTTTTAATTTTTTTCTCTTTTTTTTAATTTATAGTATATCATTTTATTTATTGACTTATCAGTATTGTCAGTGCATAACTAATAAAGTTTTAAACATATTATGCATGTATATTTTCTGGGTTTGTCGGGTAAATTTAGGAAAATTGAGCTACTTTTATCAATGAAATGAACAGCAAGTGGCCCAATACACCAGAATTCAAGGCTTTTTTTTTCAGTTTGAATTGGCAGGAGATCATGGTCTGAGAGTGGACGATCATATGCGGACGTCTGAACAGGATGTGTATGCGGCTGGAGATGTGTGTACTGCAGGCTGGGAGCCCAGCGCACTCTGGCAACAGGTACAGCTGCACCTCTGTTACTGTATTAATCTGTTACTGTTTAAGTTATGTACTAAGGGTTGACTTTCTAAAACTTCTCTCCTGTTATGGGTAAGATGCGATTGTGGACTCAGGCACGTCAGATGGGCTGGTACGCAGCACGTTGCATGGCTGCAGATGTTCTGGAGGAGCCTATAGAGCTGGACTTCTGCTTTGAGCTGTTCTCACACATCACCAAATTCTTCAACTACAAGGTGAGTCCTTTTGTTTATGCCTATTTCTTTAAAAAATGCTTGATACCTCTCTTTCTGAAGAAATTTCATATATTGTTTTATTCTCTTAATGCCAGAGAATTCAGAAATTAAAAATTGGCTTTCCATTCATGTGTCACAATTGGAATGGCTGGATTGCAATTCAAAGTATTTTACACAATGGAAACATTGTGGAATGGAAAATTAATATGAGAGATGCACACTCATCAGGAGTGAAAGTGGTGACAAAGATGTGAGGTTTAAAAAAAGGGCATTCAATTGTCTCTGGCCACATTCACACTATAAGTCACACAATAATACATTCATACAATTCACATAATAATTATAAGAAGAAGATGTAATAAATAATGGGTGTGTCATTTTGTGTCATATATATGAAACAAAAGTGCATTTATAAAATGAACAAATAATAATAATAATACTAAATTATAAGATCCAATTAAAATAAAGTAGGTAAGGTATATAAATTAAATAGTGCTGTCAAACGATTAATCGCATCCAAAATAAATGTTTTTGTTTACATAATATGTGTGTGTACTGTGTATATTAATTAAGTATATATAAATACAAACACATACATGCATATATTTAAGAAAAATGTTATATTTATATATACAGGTGCATCTCAATAAATTAGAATGTCGTGGAAAATTTAATTTATTTCAGTAATTCAACTCAAATTGTGAAACTCGTGTATTAAATAAATTCAATGCACACAGACTGAAGTAGTTTAAGTCTTTGGTTCTTTTAATTGTGATGATTTTGGCTCACATTTAACAAAAACCCACCAATTCAGTATCTCAACAAATTAGAATATGGTGACATGCCAATCAGCTAATCAACTCAAAACACCTGCAAAGGTTTCCTGAGCCTTCAAAATGGTCTCAGTTTGGTTCACTAGGCTACACAATCATGGGGAAGACTGTTGATCTGACAGCTGTCCAGAAGACAATCATTGACACCCTTCACAAGGAGGGTAAGCCACAAACATTCATTGCCAAAGAAGCTGGCTGTTCACAGAGTGCTGTATCCAAGCATGTTAACAGAAAGTTGAGTGGAAGGAAAAAGTGTGGAAGAAAAAGATGCACAACCAACCGAGAGAACCGCAGCCTTATGAGGATTGTCAAGCAAAATCGATTCAAGAATTTGGGTGAACTTCACAAGGAATGGACTGAGGCTGGGGTCAAGGCATCAAGAGCCACCACACACAGACGTGTCAAGGAATTTGGCTACAGTTGTCGTATTCCTCTTGTTAAGCCACTCCTGAACCACAGACAACGTCAGAGGCGTCTTACCTGGGCTAAGGAGAAGAAGAACTGGACTGTTGCCCAGTGGTCCAAAGTCCTCTTTTCAGATGAGAGCAAGTTTTGTATTTCATTTGGAAACCAAGGTCCTAGAGTCTGGAGGAAGGGTGGAGAAGCTCATAGCCCAAGTTGCTTGAAGTCCAGTGTTAAGTTTCCACAGTCTGTGATGATTTGGGGTGCAATGTCATCTGCTGGTGTTGGTCCATTGTGTTTTTGAAAACCAAAGTCACTGCACCCGTTTACCAAGAAATTTTGGAGCACTTCATGCTTCCTTCTGCTGACCAGCTTTTTAAAGATGCTGATTTCATTTTCCAGCTGGGTTTGGCACCTGCCCACACTGCCAAAAGCACCAAAAGTTGGTTAAATGACCATGGTGTTGGTGTGCTTGACTGGCCAGCAAACTCACCAGACCTGAACCCCATAGAGAATCTATGGGGTATTGTCAAGAGGAAAATCAGAAACAAGAGACCAAAAATGCAGATGAGCTGAAGGCCACTGTCAAAGAATTCTGGGCTTCCATACCACCTCAGCAGTGCCACAAACTGATCACCTCCATGCCACGCCGAATTGAGGCAGTAATTAAAGCAAAAGGAGCCCCTACCAAGTATTGAGTACATATACAGTAAATGAACATACTTTCCAGAAGGCCAACAATTCACAAAAAATGTTTGTTTGTTTTTTGTTGTTTTTTTTTTTTTTTTAGTTTTTTTTTTTTTTTATTGGTCTTATGAAGTATTCTAATTTGTTGAGATAGTGAATTGGTGGGTTTTTGTTAAATGTAAGCCAAAATCATCACAATTAAAAGAACCAAAGACTTAAACTACTTCAGTCTGTGTGCATTGAATTTATTTAATACACGAGTTTCACAATTTGAGTTGAATTACTGAAATGAACTCTTCTATGACATTGTAATTTGAGATGCACCTGTATGTATATGTGTGTGTGTGTGTGTGTGTGTATATATATATATATATATATATATATATAATTATTTTTTTATTTATTTATTTTTTTAAATATATATATATATATATATATATATATATTAAATATATTCATAATATAAAATATAACAATACAAATATATAAATGTATACACGTAAATATTTTCAAAATATACTGTATGTGTGTGTATTTATATATACATAATAAATATACACCGTACACACACACACACACATATTATATAAACAAAAACTTTTATTTTGGATGCGATTAATCGCGATTAATCGTTTGACAGCACTAAAATAAATTAAAATATCCATGTTGTCTATTGTTTTTGTAAGTACTCCATATGTTGTATGATAACATGTTTATGGTTCATTTGTGTTTTTGTTTGTTTGTTTTGTTTCATTTTTATTGTAAAATAATAAGCCTAATTGCTACCTTAATTAAAATTCAAAACAAGGAATTGAAGAATAATTTTAAGAGCATTCTCAGTGGATGTTACAAAAGTAGTTTTCACATTTTATAATAAATTTTACAACCATTTAATTTCTGTTTTATCTTTTTTTTAAGGTGGTTTTGCTAGGAAAGTTTAATGCTCAGGGTTTGGGTCTGGACCATGAGCTTCTTGTGCGCTGTACAAAAGGCCACGAGTATGTGAAGGTGGTTCTGACTGGGGGCCGAATGGTGGGAGCCGTCCTTATCGGAGAGACAGACCTGGAGGAAACTTTCGAGAACCTCATTCTCAACCAAATGGACTTATCCCGATATGGCGAGGAGCTTCTTAATCCTAATATTGACATTGAAGACTACTTTGACTGAATCGTCCCGGTTAGTTAATGACAAAGAGATGATTAATTTATTTTAAAGCTTCACCGTGACATTTATTTTCCACGAAACACAAGTTCAGAAATAATAATTGTTTTCAAACACTCTCCACCAATCTTACGCCGGTCTTGCTCAGCAGCAGGAAGACCTCAATCTGTTGCCTTTGGTCGAGGCAATATTGTCATGATGAGCGTGCAAATAAACAAATTTCAATTTTGTTGGTCACAACTAAGCGTATAGAAATTATTTTAGAAGAATAGCTCACCCAAAAGTGGAATACATAATTCACTCGCCCTATGTTGCTACAAGCTTGTATGACTCTCATCTTTGGTACACGAAAGCCACGTTGTCCATGAACTATATTTCAAGTCATTTACATTTAATTTCTTCAAGTTTTCTAAAATCATATCTGTCTGCAAAGAGAAAACCAAAATGTGTTCTTATTCATTAAAAATCTTCCTGTAAAACATTGTGACCAGATCATAGAATCAGTGCGTTGATCTTGAGAATCTGATCAATCTGATTCATGAGCAAATTATTCTGATTGTTTTTGTGATTGACTAATTTACTGAAAATATGTGATTCAAATGAATGGTTTATTCAGACACAGCTGCATCTCGCATGAATGTGCCCAGGGCAACTGGGGTGGATGTCAAGATTTTCACTAAATAATAAATTTAATTTAATTTAACTGATGCTGGGTTGCAATTCTTTCATCGCACAAAACTGGCTTCAGAAAACAGGAACTGTAAAGGACTACTTTTATGTCCTTTTTGAAGCTTTAAAGCTCCAGTTTCAGTTCATTGTAACTGCATGGAAAAGAGTGACTAGTACTTTGTTCAAAATTTCTAATTTTGTGTTCCAAGTCATATGGGTTTGGAACAATGAAGTTGCATAAATGATTAGGCCGAGTTTTCATTTTTGTGTGAACTATTCTTTTAAGGAACTATGAGCTTTTAGATGTAACCAATGGATAATGCACGTTGAGAAACCAAGTAAGAAAAACACGGACTGCTGAGTTGCCAAGAAATAGATATATTTATTGATTCTTTATTTAGAAGTGCTCCGTTTTCACATCGTGACACAAATCATGAAGTCTATGTATACTGTAGCTACACTAAAGTATTGTGTTTAGTTTCAACATTTCACCTTTCGTTTTTTGGGATACGTGTCTGTTGAGCTCCAACTCCCATAATGATCCTTTGGTGGTCAATTCTGTGAATTCTTTTTTTTTTTTTTTTTTTTTAATGATTCTTGACCAAGAGTGGAGGGGAAATCATTAATTCAAGTGAGCTTCCGATGGTGTTTACTGTATCTGGGTGAAAATAGATGTTAAATTCAAACAGTATAACATTAAATGACTTCCCTTTAAATCCATTAAATCCCAAACTTTTGCAAAAATATTTTCCCAAAGACACTTTATTTCTGCATTAACCTGTATTATATAAACATTCTGGCATTTTACACACATTCTCTAGGTCTCCCAGCATTCATTTTTGATATAAATTAGTTGCTGCAATATTCAAGCACGTACTGTGGATATATCTGATTGGAATCAAAGATAACAAAAACCCTGGGATAAAGCGTATCATCTACACAACTATCATGTATGTTTTCATCCTGGTCATCATTAGGTGTACAGTCATCTTGATGGCCTGTTTTGTACTTCCCGAAAATAACACGGGCAAGCAGCATGACTTTGGTTCCCTGCCTGGTGTTACTGTATTTGTTAGCAAGGGATGCATGTTTTGCAAAGTATGTTCCTGCAAAAAAAAAAAAAAAAAAAAAAAAAAAGTTGTTGCTACAAGTATTTTATATGTGAAAACACCTAAGAAAATCTTATAATCACAGCCCACCTTTGCCATATACGTGTCCCCTTCTTTTCTTGTCTGATAGTCTGCAGTTAAAATTAAATGTGCAAATAGAATGCACGTTTTTTGCATCTGTGCCATGAAACAGCATTTGCTCTTCAATATCTGATTGTCCTTTTATCCTCATCAACTGGATTTTTTTCCTAAGGATTCAAGACAAGAATTCAGGCAATACATGTTTTAATGTCATTTTTATCATTTCACATGCAAGTAAAATGACTATTATAATGTGATAAAACATGCTTCTGGATTACAAATATTTTTCAATAAATGACTAATAGGAATATGGATAAATTGGTTTGTAAAGAAATAATATCATTATTTAAAAAAAAAAAAATATGCTAATTATAATCACAATGCGTATTATACACATCTGTTTTTTTTTTAATGAAATTATTAATGGGAATTTATATAGATAATGAAAATAACCATTTAGAGTAATGGAAATAAAAAAAAAATAAAAAAAAAGTTATTTTAAGGTGTGTTTTCATAAGATTCTTCCAAATCGTCTTAGATGGAGCAAGACATTCTTATTAATTATTAATTGGAATTTACATAGATATGTAATGAAAAAAAAACAAAAAACATTTAGAATAATGGGAATGAGAAAATGAGAGAGAATTTAGCTTTATAAACTGGCGTTATTTTCTTTATCCAAAATAATACATACATACAGGAGTTCATTTCATTTGAAAGTAAAACATGTTTTCATGCGATTCACCAAAATCATCCTAGATGGAGCAAGACATTCTCATTACCTACAAAACAGTTCCCAAAGGTCCATGTTCTGTATTCTTTTTATGGATATGATGGAATCATGCAGCAAGCCATCATCCCTGACAAATCTCTTCACTTCCTGATATTCACTGCTACCTTTTCTCAGAGAGATTAACTGATCGAGACAAGAAAACATTTTCAGAGAGAATGTCCGAATATAAATGTAACACTATGATAAGCACTTCCTGGTACCTGATAAGGCCTTTTGGGATCAACAGCCTTCCAGTGTGCTGGTGGAGATGAAGAAATCTCATCACATTTGCATCTGTTACACAAAACATATGCAAGGTGAGTTTCACTTTCGTTTCTCTGAAAAAGAAATTGACTTGAATGCACCAAGGTACTTGACTCAATGCACATACTTCTATGCACTGTGTATAGACCTAAAATAATATTTAGACATAAACTAACCTCACTTTTTTTTTTTTTCTGAGTCATTTTGGAAGCGATAGATAGATAGATAGATAGATAGATAGATAGATAGATAGATAGATAATCTCACCTGAATCCATTCTCAGTCTGAAATGAGCGTTTAATCTGTTTTTCTATCCCGGTTTTTAAGTTAACTTGTGTGCTTGCTAAATTTGAACATACAAAAAAAAAATATATATATATATATATTAATAATAAAACGGTGTCTGATAATGATATAAACACAGATGTTGTTATTATTATTCTGTCACGGGTTTATAGCTACAATATGGCTTATTTAATTTACATTATATGTAGCTCAAAATGCAGTTAAAGTATTCCTACATTATGTTGTGATTGTAAGGGTGTTATCAACTGTTTACCTGCAAAGTTAATCTGGATCTGACCTCCAGCAGTAGCCATGGTTATAACACCTTGTGGGTTTCTGAGGTAATATATCTCCAGATCATGACTGGACATACAACTGTTTGGGTCATCCTAAAAAAAAAAATAATAATAATAAAAAAAAAATTAAAAAAAACATTTTTAATAAATTGCAGAGCAAACAGTTGAAAGTGAATATATTGCAAAACTAAGACATTACCTCAACCCTGTGCCAGACACCACACTTTGCCTTGTAGTACCAGAACCATGGTGTGTCAGATGTGTCCATATATTCCACTTCACCCTCCAGCACCAAACCAGCCAACTCATCAAACAGCATTATAACAGGTAAATAAATTACTACATTGGGAAAGTTTTCAAATAAAAACTCAACTAGAAGCCCATGTTTCCCGGCTAGAAAAAAAGAGAGTGAACACAGTAAAAAAGGAAATAAGAGAGTTGCATTTTGAAAGACAAATTGAAAGCAAGCGCGGTCGAATAAAGACGCACTCCTGAAAACCTCAAGATCATAAACACGCTGACGTAGAAGTGGGAGAGAAAAGGAAACTCAAGGTTGTATAATACTAGTCATAAACAGGAAACACTGCAAACATTGTGACCTGGAGAGACGTCAATCATTTCTAGTAGCCTACGCACGGGAGAGCCTTTTATTTTTTGAATGAAAGAGATTGGCGAGTCTATATTGCTCAAGGGGCGTGGTCTCGGTTTTCTTATTTGAGAATATATCGACTGCACCAACAGGCTATTGAGGTTATTCTGCAAAATATATAAACTAAGTATTTATTGTTGTTGTTGTTCACGTAGGCTACTGAAATTAAATTCACACACTGTCACAATTATGAGCCAAGTCAAATGGCACACAATGTCATAATTATAAAATTAAGTCGAGAAAAAGTAAAAACTATGACATGAAAAGGCATACAAAATTGTAATTAAAAGATTATGTCAATATTAAGTCAATTAGCCTATTAATAAAATAAATAAATAAATAAAAAATTAAACTTTTCATATCATAATGAGTTTTTTTTATTTTATGAATTATGACTTAGACTAGTAGCCTATGTGATGATTATTGTTAATCAAAGCCCCCTGTGTGGCAGAAATGGGTTTCCAGAGAATAGAGAGGGAGTTCAGTGAAAAATCGGCAGCTGTGAGGAGGAAGTGGCAGCCCACAGCAACTAAAACCGGACATCAGCTGTCGCTACTAAACGGAAATCGGAGGAGGCTTCCGCTTGCAGCCAGCTGCAGGAAGACAGACAAATGAGTGTATCAATTTAAAAACATATTTAAATATATTAGTCAGTAGCCTTGTGTATTATTTGATTAAAAAAGGTGTATCAAATATAAAGAAGAAAATTATAATTTGGCTAAACAGTATTCTAACTGAATATGTTTATGTAGCCTATACACACACACACACACACACACACACACACACATATATTATATTATATTATATTTACTATTATATTTACTATATGTTAATATACACACACATGTATACATTACGGGATATATACATACATGTATGGATATATATTACAAAATATATTTGTCAGATTTGGTTACATATATATGTCACATACATGTTCCCATATAAATGTTAATATATAGTAGCTACATGTGAAAAAATACATCACACACACACACACACACACACACACACACATATATATATATATATATTCACACATACATGACACAATACATTTGCTCATATTTGGATACATTACACACACACACACACACACACACACACACACACACACATATATATATATATATATATATATATATATATATATATATATATATATATATATATATATATATATATATATATTCACACATACATGACACAATACATTTGCACCTTGAATTGTGTTCATATATTGCTAATATATATTCCCATATAAATGTGACTATATGACCACATGTTGACATATATTCCCCAGTATATGGAAAGTGGCAATTTCTTATGTATTATTAATAAATTACCACAGTGTATTATTCTATATAATTACCAATATACTGAAAATTCTTTAATATATTGACCATCCATATATAATAAAATACAGTTGCCTTCCGTAAGGGTAAGTTTTGTGCAGATGAGAAGAACAACTGCTGTGCTCACCGCTGGACTAATGTCAGGACTGTGTGTCTTATAGCAGTGTTCTGCACTGGCAGCAGTGAAGGACAGTGAGAAGACCTTTACTGAGCTGATCTACTGCACTGAGAGAAACCACTCTGAAGTCACAAAGCTAATCAGAGATCAGGAAAAAGCTGCAGTGAGTCAAGCTGAAGGACTCTTGAAGTGACTGGAGCAGGAGATTGAAGAGCTGAAAAGCAGAGACGCTGAGCTGGAGCAGCTTTCACACACAGATGATCACATTCATTTTCTCCAGGTAAAATTGTTCTTAAAGCAGGTTTTTAGTTAGATTGATTTACAGAGAATCTTTATTAAATTTAATTAAAGACTCACTAATCTGTGTAATCAGTTGGCACAGTCTTAAACAATTAATTTTTTTTGCACTTATTATAATGTGTTGTGTTTTGATTGTATATTGTTGTTGTGATTGTTGTTCTATATACATCTATATACACACCACAGTTTTATTTTAGCATTGTCGTGACGTTTATGATCAAAAAGATGCAAGATGTCACCCACTGGGTAAAATAAAATCATGAAAGCAAACTTTTGTTTGACTTTTGCCTCTGTAAACTTCTAATTTGCTGCTTATTAATAGTTAGTAAGGTAGTTTAGGTTTAGGTATTGGGTAGGATTAGGGATATAGAATATGCTCATGCAGAATATGCGCTTTATAAGTACTAATAAACAGACAATATGTTAATAATAGACGCAACTAGTTAATAGTGAGAATTGGTCCCGGTACTAAAGCGTTACCGTAAGTGTTTTGTGAAAGCAGGATTTTAGAATTTTATGTTGTTTGTCTTTGTCTGTAGAGTTTCCAGTCTTTCTCTGTTCCTCCTGAATCTACGGATGTACCCATCATTCCCTCTTCTCCACTTTCTTTCAATGATGTGGCAAAATCTGTCTCCTTGCTTAGAGAGAAACTTGAGGATTTCTACAAACAGGAGATAGAAAGGATATCTGGTAGAGGTGAAGTGCTTGCAATTTATTTATATTGAAAATTCAACTGTATCATATAACATGTCGATGTAATTGCATAAAATCATAAAACTTTAAATCTCTGGTGGTTTCCATAGTGTCATACATCCAGATCATTCCCACTCCAAACCCCAAGACCAGGGAGGACTTCTTACAATGTAAGTGCACGTGATCCTCTTTGTAATCTGAAGCTGTTTGATTCTGTTATTTCTTATGAGAGTTTCTCACTATTTCAGCTTGTTTTTCAAAGTTAATTAATTACAATAATTTTAACAATCTTAAGGGAAAAAAAATCTTTATTTCTTTCATTTATTTGTTTAATTAAATGTTCAGTGTCTTGTACAAACAGTCAATTTCCCTCGGCAAACACTGCAAAGGATTTCTTGAATTTTTATTACATAAAGTACCTCTTTTAAGGAAAGACAAAATTATATCTTGTACATAAATATGTTAAATTATATGTAAATAATAGTGGTAAATTATAGATTTCAAGGCATATATTTTGTAATATATCTTTTATTCCCGTCAGTTCACTCTGGATCCAAACACAGTGAATAAACGCCTTCGACTGTCTGAAGGAAACAAAATTGCTTCTGACACTGGCATAAACCAGCAGTATCCTGATCATCCAGATAGATTTGATCGTATTCTTCAGGTGTTGTGTAGAGAGAGTGTGTGTGGACGCTGCTACTGGGAATTGGAGTGGAGTGGTCATGGTGTCGCTGTATCAGTATCATTTAACAGCATTAAACTTTCCATACCACCCAGTTGCTCTAGAATAGGAGTGTATGTGGATCACAGTGCAGGAACTCTGTCCTTCTACAGCGTCTCTGACACAATGACCCTCATCCACAGAGTCCAGACCACATTCACTCAGCCCCTCTATCCTGGGTTTTTACTTTCTTTTGGATCAACTATAAAATTGTGTACACAAGTGTACTAAAAGTGTACACAAGAGTAGTAGTAGTTTCAAAGTTGATATATCATACTTAACTCTGTAAAACCTTACAGAAATAATGTTTAAAAAAACACTAAATCCTAAACAACAACACTTAAAATGTATTTCTATTAATCTTGAATATGTTGCATATAATCTTCAGTTATCCTTATTGGCAAATAGAGTAAATAAAAGAGCTGTAATTTTCTTTATATCAGCCATGAGGAGATCACAAGAATTAGCTAAAAAAGTATTGTTAAAAAAATATATATAAAATAAAATAAAATAAATAAGTATTGGACCATTGATGTGGTAAATCAGGTCTGAGGCTAACAAATACATCCTTTGGAAATAAATTAAAACTGTGTGTCTGTGTGTCTTTAGTATGGATCAGTATATTGGACTGTGCATAAATTCATTGATTGATTTTATGTTAATTATTTATTTCTATGAAGATCTGAAAAATGGATTTGGCAAAAGGATATTAAACATAGTTGAGAGTATCACACTGTTATTGCTGGTTTGAAGTAAATTAGGCAAAATAGGCAAAATGTGTAATCAATGAATGGGCAGAGAACATACTTTTTATTTTTTTTTTAGTACTTTTTAAATGTGTAAGTGCTAGAATTTCATGATTTGTCTTCTTTTCTAAATGCATGTTATTCATCTTATTTTGAATGACTCTTTTATGTTTTAAATATTTTTAATTATATATTTTGACATTTAGACATTCAAAAACTCATTTAGATAAGCCTCCATCCATGGATGGAACCAAGTCCCCACCCTACATTTTTTTTTTTTCCTTTTCCGATAATCCGCTTCACTCGGATGTATGTCACAATATGGAAGAAGCGATCTGTCGCTACGTCCATTTCATCACAATTTAAAGACATCATTCAATTTCCATTTTAAACATATGGGTGTTTAAAGCCTCTTGGCAATGAAGAGTTTCTTTGTTGTTGTCTTTTTAAAATATATGCAAAGAGGTAGAATTGTGGAGAGGTAGGCTATGAAAAATAATAGTAATAAAATGTTACAAGTGCAAATTTGAAAAACATAACCCAGGTACATACTTTTCATGGAATCACATTCTACCAGAGCTTTTTCCACAAGACAGGATTGCTGGAAATTACAAAAGTAAATAACATAAACGTTATGCCATGTTTCATGCAATAAAATTCCAAATGATTTTTTTTCATTTCATTTCATTCCATGAAAGAATTTTCATATGAATGTTTTGTATCATAAATGAATATGTTATAAAAAACATAAAATTGATCATATAATCCATATAAACTATTAATATGTTTTAACTCTGCCCCCTAGACACAGTATATTGTTCATTCACAGTTTTTCACCAAAGGCACTTTTGCAGTAACCAGCCACAACCACACAGAGCAGTACGTTCATCGGAATGAAAACGCTGTTAATTCTTTTGAAAATTCACTGATTTTCTTTTGGTCTTCGATGTCAGTAAAATTCAATCAGGTATTCTGGGTAGATCTGGTTGCTGTCAAATATAACAAAGATCTTCGGGCTCATCATGTCATCTACACAGCTGTCAAAAAAGTTGGCAATGCTCATGTCTTTGGATGGTGGTCTGCAATACTGGGGGTGACCCAGCGTATATTCCCCAACTAGAACCCGTGCAAGGAACATGCACTTGTACGGTGGGTCGCTCTGGAAAACAGGGGGCGCTAGACCATGTCTCTGTAGGATAAAGTTGTGCTTGCTAGTCGAATGACAAAACTTGCTTGAATATCTTGCGTCGCGTGCAAAATAACTTCCTGTAAAGACAGAAATTGTATTTATATAATATAAAATGTTTCTATAATTACAAATCAAAATTCAATTAAATCATTCCAATAAAAATGTTAAAGGGATATTTCACAGAAAAATGAAAATTCTGTCATTAAAGGTGCAGTAGGAGATCTTGAAAAATGCTAACTTTAGCCTGATAGCACTGAAAGTGAACGTCCCAATCTCCCTGCAAATCGCCGTCCAAAGCCACGCCCCCTGAACGCATGAACGCGAACAGATCAGATGAGCAGAGACAACATTTACTACAATACATCGTATGTCATTCACCGGTGACAAAACTTTATAGTACAGTTAGTAAAAATACTACAATACCAGGAAGTAAGATCGGGTTGTTGATGTTTGCCTGCCATTCTCGCTCTGTCTGCACACCGTGCGTGAACGCGCTGATGACGTATCCTGTCTGCGCGAACGGTGCGCAGAGGTATGCAAATACATACGTTGACAGGCAGGTAGGAAAGCCAATTAAAATGCTCGGAATGAGCGTTTTGATGGGACAAACATTTCTTGGTCCTACGCCTTCCACAGAATATATAAATACATATAAATACATTTAGACCACTTAACTTAATGATTGCTATCAGGATGTGAAGAGACTTTTAACCAGCTTAACAAAAAAAATGTTTCTGAAGATAAATCACCTATTGCACCTTTTTATTACTCACCCTCATGTTGTTCCAAACCCATAAGACCTTCGTTCATCTTCAGAACAAAAATTAAGATATTTTTTGATGAAATCTGAGAGCTCTCTGAGACAGCATAGGATCCTAACACGATCAAGGTTCAGAAACGTAGCAAGGATATCGTTAAAATAGTCCATGTGACATCAGCAGTTCAACCACAATTTTACGAAGCTATGAGAATACTTTTGGTGCGCAAAGAAAACAAAAATAACAACTTTATTCAACAATTCTTCTCCTCCTCATCCCGTCTACAGCGGCACGCCGCCATAATGGACAGGGTATCACGACTCATGCGCTAGCTTCCGGTTCATTCCGGATTTAATCAAAAATATCTTAATTTGTTTTACGAAGATGAACAAAGGTCTTACAGGTTTGGAACAACATGAGGATGAGTAATTAATGACAGAATTTTCATTTTTGGGTGAACTAACCCTTTAAATTCCATCATATGAGAAAAACAAAATCATTCTTTGGAATATTATGTATAATTTTCATATAATCAAAATTATGGCATACTAAGTCATAATTATTCAATTATTAATAAAAGTCAATTATGAGCTAAAAAGTCAAAATAATGAGAACATCAATTATGACAAAGTTCTCTCATAATCATAACTTTTTTCTAATAATTAGAGATACAAATTTGGAACTGAGATATTAAGTCATAAGGAAGTTTGACATATGTCAAATTTTTAAAATAAAGAGTCATATTTATGACTTAATAAGATAAAAAAATGGAATTATCAGATAAAAAGGCATAATTATGACAAAATGTTAGACTTCTTGTCATAATTGCAACTTTTTATCTTATAATTTTGGCATTGCATTTCATAATGACTTTTATGCCATAAATTCTACATATCTCATCATTATGACTTAGTATCTCATAATGCATGATTTTTATTTTATTTTTTTGGTCATAATTATGATTTAAGCATGATTTTGTTTTTTATTTTATGGCAAAAGTGGCCTTCTATAAACATGCCTGTTGTGTTCAATGGAATACACAAGTCATACAGGTTTGGACTGACAAGAGGATACGTAAATTATGACACTCTTTCAATTTTAGGTGAATTATCATTTTAATGCAGAAAGAATTCTGAACTATACCTTTGCCATAGACGTCGCCGTGGCTTCCCGTGAGACGCCAATCAAAGTTGTATGTGCATATGGCCTGTATGTTACTGTGACCAGTTCCATGAAAAAGCATCTTTTCTTCAACATCTATAACATGTTTTATCTTTCTTAACTGGGCCTTTTTCCTGTAACACATTTACATGTATTAATTTTTTTTTTTTTTTTATTTAAATTTAAACTGGATTCAGTCATAACTGAAATGTTTAAAGGTCCCCTGAAATGCTTTGAAACACGCAGCGTTATTCTATGTGTTGACGTCATTTTAACTGAAACAGGAAGACAGGGCGGGACATATCAAGCAGCCCCGCCCCTTTTTAAAATAGCCAATTGCGTTCGTTTATATCACAGCTTGGGCTAAAGCCGTTCAGAGCCGTTGAGCTCCGTAAAGCCGCATTTGACAGGATATGACAGCCACAATCTCATCCATATTGCTATAAAATATAGCATTCTGTGTAGAATTCAAATAGGTCCGATACATTTTGTGGTCTGCGCCGACTCGCGCATGTGATCCGCTCCGTATATCTGGACTGGAGCATATTTACACCGTCTGAATCGTTCCCTGTCTCCTATATAGTGCACTACGTGCCATTCACCGTATAGAAAATACTAATTCTGTGAACAAGTGACCGATTTCAGCCGCGGCATCAGCGTCTATTTATAGTGTAGGGGGCGGGCGATTCGAATTCTAGAGAGCATTTGATTGGACAGAAAGTTTGATGAGAAAATGAAGTACGTTTTGAAGCCGTTTTGGCGGAAGTGACGAACTGCAAGCTTTGAATGCTTATATCTTCTAAATGCGAATTTTGTCACTGTTTTGGAGCACACTGGCATACAGATAACCTTAAGACTAACATATTGATACTAACACCCAAAAAAACTTCAATTTTGATTTCATGGGACCTTTAAAAAATGTTACATAAAAAAATTATATACTTATATAATTATATACTGAGAAGCCTTGTAATAAGCTTAAAAAGTATACAGACAGACAGACATTATTTCCAAATAAACCTCTTTAAGATGATTTCAAATATTGAAAAATGAGCCAACCTGCAGAAAAACTCCCACAGGTCCAGGTTCTGTACTCTTTGAATGGATCTGATGGGCTGGCTCATGGTTCTCTCATATAACCGGGCCACTTCTTTGTACTCAAACGTATCTCTGCATAAAGCAATAAGCTGGAAGGAAACAGTCACAATCCCATAGTCAAAGTCATTTTGTGTTATTAAATGTGCCATTATGTTTAACTTTACTTTCTCTTTGTATACCTGATAAGGTTCTTCTGTATTAACTCTTTCCCAGTGACTGGGTACAGGAAGGGCCGGGTTTATCACAGATAAATCTATGAAACACAAAATTGAAAAGCCATTTTTTTTTTTAAATAATAATAATAATTTAAAATAATAAACAATACGGATGTACAATATAAATTTTACAACTCAAAAAAGCTGAAGCTTACCTAAAGTCAGTAGCTGAATGTAATGCCCTTTTGATTGGCCTTTCTTTTCCAGTAGTCACATTAACTTGTTTCATAGCTAGTGATATGATTGAAAAGTTGAAAAGAGAGATGACAGCAATGACACATATCACACCCCCCAAGCCACTTATGACCACAAATCTAGATAAATAACACAAATCTGTATTTTGTTCGGTAACCAACCAGAAAAGTCTAATTTATAGGTATATTTAGCAGTATAGAAGTCCACTGAAGCATGCTGATTCTTGATGTAGTTTTGTTCAATTTGCTCATTGGTGACAGAACAACCTGTGCTGGGAACTTCCTGTAGTGAAAAGGAAAACAGC
Organism: Spinibarbus caldwelli; assembly: GCA_039654775.1. Taxonomy (NCBI): domain Eukaryota; kingdom Metazoa; phylum Chordata; class Actinopteri; order Cypriniformes; family Cyprinidae; genus Spinibarbus; species Spinibarbus caldwelli. Next base: position 19,618,146 of record CM077228.1, on the reverse strand, counting down.
AAAAAGTCAACTTATGAATTGCCATTCATATTAGTCTAATCTATCAGACTGCAGTTATATAAAAAGCAGTACATACTTCAAACATATGCCAGACGCCACACTCAGCAAGATAGAACCAGCGCCACTTGGCCTCTGAGGTGTCCATTTCTTCCTCACATGACTCTTCATCAGTGGGCTTCTGGAGGTCTTCTGAGCTCTCCAAATGCTTGACAGTGGCCCCACAGTCCATCCTCAAAGCAAATACACAAATATGTCCATCTGGCCACCTTTTAAGCGCATAACAACATGCTTTCATTGATAACTAGCGTTGTTATGATTTGATTCCAAGAGTCGCGATCCCAGTCAAGCAAGATATTGTCTTTACTAAAACATGCTGATCAAATATAATTACACATTTCATTTATGTTCAATCTATCGTTTTAAAATACACTTTCAGACTACGCTTTCTGAAGCCTGCATCAAAGTTTATTTACAAATACATTTAATTTGTTTTCACCGGTCTCATTCATGAAAGACATTTGTTTACCAAATATGCTGGGATGATCAATTTTAGTTATACATTTTAATTTAAATTTTGATTTTGCATTTAACCGTATTAATGCAGTGTGCATACCTTTCGAAAGCGCCCCTTTCCTCTTGAAGTTATAAATAACGTTGAATTGATCTAAATTCGAGGAAACATCTTTCCTGTCTAGATTCTGTTTATGTTTCGTTTTCCTCAATCTCTGGCTGTTGTTCGCTCTACTTCCGCATTCGCCGGCCACGACGTCATCATGCGTCGTTCAACTACGAACATTTATTTATTTATTTATTTATTTATTTTTAAATAAACATTCTTTAAAAATAATTTCATAATAATGCCAAACGATAAGGAAGGATAAGGAATTTTAGCACTGGGGTAAAATTGCAGCCCAAACAAATAAAAGTTACAATATAATATAAATATTTATTATTAAATTCATCATTACGCAAATAAATAAATAAATAAGTGAAGGAAGGAAGGAAGGAAGAAAGAAAAAGAAAGAAAGAAAGAAAGAAAGAAAGAGCATTTAATGCTTTATTATTTTAGAAGTAATATTAACTTATAATTAATACTTAATATACTTCAGGCATTTAACATTTTTAGGCTATAGATAGTTATAGTTTGCATAACGTGAAGAGTGATAACTTATAACGTAGATAGTTGTAAGTAGTTAAAATAATTTTGTTGCAGATAACGTTAATTTGTATTGTGAATTTGTTGATTTGGTTTTTTTTTATTATTATTATTTTTTTTTTCTTCGTTTTTTCCCCCTCGTATTTGCATGAGTATCATTCCAGTTTTTTAATGCGCTATTCCTCAGTCCAACGGTAGATGTCAGACACCTAAACAATCCAGACTATCTATCTATCCTATCTATCTATCTATTAAAAAAAATAATTAAATAAAAATGAGAAATGCATATGACAATTTCTAAACTTAACATTTAAATGAAAACAAAATAAAGTTACAAACAATTCAAAATATTAAGAGAACAAAAGGTATAAGAGTGTAATAATGATTCTAACATAAAACTAAGCCAAACATCAAAAACAACTACGTGTATGCACGCATATCCGTAAATTCAATATTATTTCATTTCCATGTAGTTTGTTGGAAGTACTAAAATAACTCAAATTAAATAAAACTAAAACTTAACTTATACAGACATAATAGAAAAAAAAAAACTAATAAAATGACAAACATTACTACAATTGTAACTAAAATTAAAATAGATAACATATACGAAATCAAACTACATTAGTTTAAAAGTAATCCTAAAAAAAAATAACACGGAGCCAAACATACAAGTAAGAAATGGTTATAAAAACTGAAAGAGAAGTGAAGCAAGTAATAGGATAGAGAATAAATGAAAAGCGATACTTATCATGTTATTTAATACTTATGTTTTCTATTCAAATATATTTTAAAATGTAATTTATTCCTGTGATTTCAAAGCTGAATTTTCAGAATCATTACTCCAGTCACATGATCCTTCGGAAATCATTCTAATATTCCAATTTGCTGCTCAAAAAACATTTATTATTATTATGTTGAAGACAGCTGAGTAGAATTTTTTTCAGGTTTCTTTGATGAATAGAAAGTTCAGAAGAACAGCATTTATCTAAAATAGAAATCTTTTGTAACATATATATGTCTTTATCATTTTTGATCAATTTATACCATCCTTGCTAAATGAAAGTATTGATTTCTATAACCCCCCCCCCCCCCCCCCCCCCCCCCCAAAAAAAAAATCATTAAATTATACTGACTCTAGGCTTTTGAATGGAGTAGTGAGAGTCAAAGAGTCCAGAAAAAAAAAAAAAAAAAAACATAACTGTTTTAAATATTGATAATAATATGTAAAACTGTTTCTTGAACAGCAAATCAGCATATTATAATGATCTCTGAAGGATCATGTGACACTGAAGACTGGAGTAATGATGCTGAAAATGCATCTTTGATCACAGCAATAACAGTTATTAAAATAGAAGCAGTTATTTTAAATAGTAAAAATATTTCACAATATACTGCTTTTGCTGTATTTAGGATCAAATAAATGCAGGCTTGGTGAGCAGAAGAGAATTCTTTTAAAAAAAGAAGAAAAAAAAAACATTCAAAATCTTAGGCTACTGTTCAAAACTCTTGACTGGTAGTGTAGATATGTAGCCTATCATGAATAAAATGTTAGGTCCGACAATATCGTGTCTTTTTTTATTTAAATCTAGATTTATTCGCATTGACACATGGAAACACCTCTATGAACACACTTGACTTGACTTGGCCAAAAAATTGCGGGGGGACGAATTTACGTTTTATTAAAAAGTGTTCTACACATTAGGATAGGTTAGATGCCTGCCTCCGTTGTGAGTCACTATCAAGCACTTTACTGATTCAACAGCTCTCCTCTCCTCCTCCTGCCTGGCTCTTTGGCCCGCATCACTCGCCACAGAGCAAGCCTGTTCTTGATAAAGCTGCTGTGAAACCGTGGGAAAAGCCGACGAGGAAGAAGTTGGGGTGAAGGGATCTTTATATAGACGGAGCAAAATACTTCATCGCTCTGTCTATAGCGCATTGTGATTTGGTGGTTTACGCTGTCTGTACAGGAGACAAACCAATGGGCCACTGGCTGCTCGCTGTCCCTGCGTGATGGTCCTTGAACCAAACAAACAAAACAAATCATAATAATAATAATAATAATAATAAAAAACCTTCTGTTGGCCCCTTAAGTGCGTTGACCCACCGGGAAAATGCCCGGTATGTCCGATTACCAATCCAGCCCTGCTATCTATCTATCTATCTATCTATCTATCTATCTATCTATCTATCTATCTATCTATCTATCTATCTATCTATCTATCTATCTATCTATCTAGTCCTGTATACAAATAGCGGGCTTATTACTGCATTTTAGATAAAATAGATAAAGAAACTAAATTTTAAAAAGATGAAACTCAGGACAATATAATTCACAAAAATAGTTACTATTTTTTTGACCAATCCAGTGAACACTGTAATTATTGATTATATTATTAAAATGTCAATATTAATATTTTAAAATAGTTACAAACACTTCTAAAATTAGAAAAAAAAAAAGTAGTTAAATATGTTCACATGGCGTGTAGTCCAGATCAGTGGTTTTCAAACTTGTTCCTGGGAACCCACAGCTCTGCACATTTTGCATGTCTCCCTAATTTACACACCTGATTCAGATCATCAGCTCATTAGGAAAGAGCTCCATGAACTCAAATGAGTGTGTCAGATAAGGGAGACATGCAAAATGTGCAGAGAAGTGGATCCCGAGGAACAGGATTGAAAACCACTGTTCCAGATTGTAGTGCTATATGACACCCCATAAGCCACGCCCCCTCCACTTACCACGATCTGCTCACTCAAGAACACTGCAGTCTGCATTGACGCACTGTGCACGCATGTGAGAGAGCTGCACACAAATCTGGTAAGTCCAAAGATATTTTTGTCCAGATATTAAATTATTATCCATTTTTGAACTGGTTCTGGTTTGTATAATTTCTCTTTGGGGTATGCAATTTATCTTACAATCTATCAGAATAATTTCATGCAAAAAGTTTCAGAAACAGTTTGTTTTGAGGAGACTTACACGTTTTACACTAAATATTAAAGTTATTTTACTGAATTTAAGCATATTTGATGTATTAATTCGACTGAAATTAAAACAAAAACACATAAATCTTTGCAAGAACTTGTCCAAAAGTTCAGACTTATTGTTTTGCATGCTGATGGACTTTTAATAGGCTAACCTGTAATAAACTGAATGCTCACAGAGAGGCATATATAGATAGATAAAGGCCATGGAGGAGAGTAGAGATGGAGGCATTGCTGATGGGGAAGCTATGGAGCCAGAGGGCCAGAAAGGGAGCGCTGAAATAAAACCTGAGGCCAGGGAGAAATGGGCCAACAAGACTGAGTTCCTGCTGTCCATGGCTGGAGAGATCATCGGCCTGGGGAACGTGTGGCGCTTCCCTTACCTGTGCTACAAAAATGGAGGCGGTAAGTGAAAGTTTGTCGTAGAGAGAGGGTTGGATAGCAGGACTGTTGAAGAAGAAGAAGAAGAAGAAGTGTAACATTGCCTGGGGTGTTTTAAAGCTCTGTGCAGAGAAATGGATTTGACCTTTAAGAATTAGCATATCAGAACTAAAGCTCATGGTTTATAACTCAATCAATAGACTACTATGTTCTTCTGGAATGCTCAGAACCCATTTTTTGTTACACATCGTGGCTTTCTTGCCCCAAGTGCGTGCAGGTTTTTTTTTTTTTTTTTTGAGTGCTTAGTTTTACAACTGCTCACACTTGGGTTTAGGGGTTTATTCAAATCTCAATGCCAATAAATTAAACTTTGGCACGGAACTCATCTAACCCATTTGTGCTGTACATATATATATGTGTATATATATATATATATATATATATATATATATATATAATATATATATATATATATATATATATATATATATGCTTATTAAAACAAGTAAGCACAAGTTATATTTGTTTAAAAAATGAATCATGCAGATGAAAAAAGTTTTTGCAACCGTTTACCCTCAAGCTCCTTATTCAAATGTGATCAAGAGAAGCTACAGTATAACATTGCTTATTTAATGATATGTTATTGCTGTGTTCTGTTACAACCCTTAAAGATAATGGAAAGAAGATTTTCACCCTAGATTATGACTAATAACCACTGATCTATATAGATCAGTTCTAATAACTAATTTTTGTTATGTTCTCTCCAGGTGTTTTCTTCATCCCTTATTTCATCTTCCTCTTCTTTTGTGGAATCCCAGTATTCTTCCTTGAGACGGCATTAGGTCAATATACCAGTGAAGGGGGTATCACTGCTTGGAAAAAAATCTGCCCCATCTTTGAAGGTGACTCATGCTTTCATAAAAGTCCATGCATTGAATTGCTGGAATTAAATGTACTGTACTTTGTGTATTATTTTGCACCTGTGGCTTTTCTCACACAGTGTGGTTTTTGTCCACAGGTGTAGGTGTTGCCTCCCAAGTTATAGTGATTTATCTGAATATATATTACATTGTGGTCCTGGCCTGGGCTCTGTTTTATCTATTCAACTCTTTTTGGAGTACTCTACCTTGGACTTCCTGTGACAATTATTGGAACACAGGTGTGGTTAAATGTATTATGTAATGTTTTTTATAAACTCTATTCATATAAGCTCAAGACACTGAATAACTGTCAGACAATTCCAGACTTGCCCAGTGCCACAAGCATTGCAGCTTTGAAAGTTAATAATGTCAATAACTGTTTCTTGCTTAGACAAGCATTGCTACTGCTATTGTACAAGCTTAGGGTTTTTTTTTTGTTTGTTTGTTTTTTTTTACTTTTGGTTTGTAGCTCATCCTGCAACATTTGTTCAAACAGACATGAATATTAGGCTACTTATGTGTGATTTTTTTTTTTTTTTTTTGAGGACAATTAGCACATTTCTAATTGATCTGACTTTTTTTTTTTTTTTTTTTTCGGTTTTTGCACCAGTATAAAAATAAAATAGTTCATTGTGAGATAAAGTTCAAAGTAAAAAATAAAATCAGATTGTGAGATACTGTATAATTAATGATTTAAAATTGCAATTCCGAGAAATAAAAATTTGGTTGCTGCAGTTAGGAGATACAGTATGAAGTCACATTGAAATATACTGAACATTTCAAAAAATAAAGTTGGAATTGTGAGATACAAGGTCACACTGTAAGATATTAAGTCACAATTACAAGAAATAAAGTTGTAATTACAAGCAGTAAAGTCACAATTATGAAAAAAGTCACAATTATAAAGTTGCAATTACAAAAAAAAAGTCACAATCATGAGAAATAAAGTCTCAATAAGGTGAAATAAAGTTTTGATTGTGAGATAAAAGTTGCAGTTACAAGAAATAAAGTCACAGTTTATGAGAAATGCTCACGATTTCCTATACTCACGATTACAGGAAATAAAATTGCAATGAGAATTAAAAGTGTTGTTGCAAAACAAACAAACAAACAAAAAAATAAATAAATATATAAACATACAAAGTCACAATTACAAGAAATTAAGGCACAATTATGAGAAATAAAGTTGTAACTGTGACATATAAAGCCACCATTACAAGAAATAGTCACAACTGCAAGAACTAAAGTCACAATTCTGAGAAATAAAGTTGTAAATGTGAAATATGAAGTTACAATTCCAACAAGGAATAAAGTTGTAATTACAAAAAATAAATAAATAAATAAAGTCACAGTTAGAAATACATTTTCAATTGTAAGATACACTCAGAATTACGAGAAATAAAATTGAGAATGCAATACAATAAATGAGAATCCAATGCAATAAATGTGCTAAGGCGAAAAAAGTTGCAATTGTGACATATAAAGTTGCACATACCAGAACCAAAGTCACATTTATGATAAATAAAGTTATAATTGTGAGATATAAAGTTGAAATTACAAGGAATAATGACACAATTACAAGAAGTCACAGTTGCCTTTTTTTTTTTTTAACTCTGGGGCAGAAACAGGCTTCCATAATTGTTTTACCTGTTTGAAAAATTAAATTAAATTAAATTAAATTAAATTAAACTAAATTAGAAATAAAATAAAATTCCTTCAGAAAATTTGCAATAATAGTTAATTAGTTATTCTAAACAGTGGCAATTAATTCTCCTGTTATTTGCTAAAATACAGAATTAATTTAATTTAATATATAATATATATATTAAAAATAATAATGTTGCAAATATAAATTCTATGTAAATATAAATTACTGAGTTCCATTCCAGATCAATTTTAGCTCACTTTGATCTCCCATTTTATTGACAGTGAACTGCCACAATATAAGTGCTACCTACACAGGTTTACACAGACCTGACGCTGACTGGTCTTTCCTCTACAATGAAACGGATAAATATGGTGACAACTACAACATGAGGTAACCTCACTTAACAACAGAGTACAAAATCAAAACACTTCTGTTGTTCTCCCGGATGTTTACAGGGTCATGGAAGATGTTTTTTGGATTCAGGCTTTAAAAGATTGCAAACACATTTGTTGGAAAAGTTGCCTAAACAAAGACCCTTTTGTAATGCATTTAGAAAGAATTGTTTGTTCATTGTTTGGACTCACCTAACAGGAAAATGAAAAGAACACACTGATGCAGGTGTATTTGAAAAAAGGCCTAATAATAGAGATTTTTTTTTAACATTTCACTGAAATCCATTAATTTGTGTTCTAAACCTAATATAATATAGCTCTTTGTTTAATAAGCTTGGTATTTTTTATTTTTATTTTTTTTCTGTTAATGTGCTACTGAAAGAAAATAGCTTAAAACGTTATTTCGAGACTAACTAGACCATCTTAAATCAGCAAACCAATTAAGGTTCTGTTACACTATTTTTCTTTCCACACTGTGTTTCAGAAAAGAAAGACCAAGCTTTTAGTGTATCTAACTTATCATAACATCATAACACAGAAACATCTGCTTTTGGTTGAAAAGAATGCCCTTGAAAAGCTGTGGTGAACTCACAATCTCCTTATGTCTTTCTTTCATCAGTTTTCAAAATGAATCTGGATGGCCGCCTTTTAAATTGATCTCTCCAGAACAAGAGTACTGGTTGTAAGTTACATCATTTGTTACTTAAACATTTCAAATACTGTATATGCATTAGTGCTACACATTTCTTTGAACAATTTGAAACTGTGATTGTTACAATGCAATTCCAAACTTGTTTGTTTGTTTATTTCCAAATTACTATAATTACATTACATTACAGGTTACAGTCATACAGTGTCAGGCAGCAATAAGCCCTTATAAAAACACCTGCATATTTCCCATTTTAACAACATGGGACTTGCTTTACTGTCAGTCAGCTACTTACGAAAGGATTTGGTGACGTCAGAAAGCTCACATAATTTAGGATTAGTTCTCTTCCAAGTCTTGGACTATGAGTGAGATAACCCCTACCCTTAAAAGGGTGGGGAAAAAAATGAAAAACATCCAACATCTGTGAGACAAAGACTTTTAATGTTTCATCAGGCAGACATGGGTTATTGAGAAATCTGGGCTGAACCACAGAGCCAGTGAACTCAATGAAAACAATATGTTTATAGTTTGTGCACTTTCCTAAACTAAAACCCACAAAACTAAATAACAGCAAAGATACATCTGTATCTAGCATAGGTATATTTGTGTTCATGGGCCTAGGTTTATCCTAAAACAATACATCTAAAACTTTGAGACTTGACATGCATGGAACTAAAAAAAAAAAAAAAAAAAAAGTGTTGTTTATAATGTTTGTGTGTTTTTGTGTGTACCCTCAGCCATCGTATGTTGCGAGTGGCGAACAGTGGTGGTCTAGGGAGTGTAAATGCTGATCTTACCATGTGTCTTCTTTTGGCTTGGGTCATCTGTTATTTCTGCATCTTTAAAGGAGTCAGGACCACAGGCAAGGTCAGCTGATACTCATGCACATCTGTCTGCAAGTGAAATAATCAAGAGTAAACAATGTCATAATTGTACTTATCATAAACAAAGGAGTCATAGTTAGGGACCGGAATCTTTGTGCATCTTTAACACACTAGCAACCACCTTGCAATTCCTAATCAAAACACTTACAACCAAATAGTAGCATACTAACAGTCATTCAAAACATTTTAGCAACAGCACTGCAACCACACTCACCATGCAACAATGTAGTATCATACTAAAAAACAGTCCAGAACACCTCAACAGCTGCATATAAACACTCAAGAAACCACCTAGAACAACCTACAGTTGCTCCTGCATAGCAACATGCTAAAAAAACCTAACAGCTTAGCAAACAACTAGCAGCAGCAAAGGACATACTGTAGTAACATTTTTTTTACACAGTTCCTTCCACAATGCTATGATTTGACCTCACAATATATATATATATTTTTTCCATAGTGCATGATATGCATGATGTGCATCACATAACGGGTTTCATATATGGCTTTTCTGATGTAGTAAACTTGCTCAATGGCTCACCTGGTACAGCTGGTAAAATTCCCATGAAACATGAATCATAATAAAATAGTTTAAAAGATGTAGAAGCTAAAATGACAAGGTTGCATCATAAATTACTTTCTTTTTTCAGGTTTGCTTTTGTTAACATTATCAGTTAGGCTTGGGGGAGTATGTTATTTTCAAACACTATTAACATTTTAGCACCACTCATCGGCAACAACCAATGTGATAAAATTTTGCCAGCAATGTCTACATAAGAAGTAAAGAAAATAGAACATTATAAGTAACAAAATATTTTCAGAAGAAAATGTACATGCAGGTTGTTTGTGCAAAATGTGCCACTGCGATGTTGGAATTTCCCAGTATTAGCTAATCCATTGATGTTCAGAATAGTTTCTGTGGCATTCTGGATGTTTCTAAGGTATTTTGAGTGTTTGCTTATAATGTGGCTAAGTGGTTAATAGCTAATTCCCTAATGGCTAATTGTCTATGATTTTCTTCATATGTCTGCTAGTCTATGGGAATCTCTTTTATATATGTAACACTGCCAAAAGTTCAGGATAACACTGGAATATTTGAGAAAAGTCAACTAACATGATATGTATGTGTTGTTTGTCATTGTTTTGCAGGTTGTGTACTTCACTGCTACGTTCCCCTACTTAATGCTGTTCATCCTTTTCATCAGAGGAGTGACTCTGCCAGGAGCTGCAACTGGAATTACTTATTATCTGTATCCTGATATCAGCAAACTCTCTAATCCTGATGTAAGTGCACATAATCTCTACTTCCCATTTTGCATGCTATCTGTCCTAAATAGTATCTGAGGTTAGAATTGATAATGTCCCGAATACAGTACGCTGAAATGACCATCCCAATGATTTACTATTTCTTGTGGATCTGATGGAGATACATGATCACTTTAATGAATTACAGTCCGACAAAGCTGTTGATTGTTTCAAGATGCAAATTTATGGCATGGAAATATATGACAAAACTTGCCTGATCTCTAAAAAGCAGGTGGCTGAATGGCAGTGTTCAAAAATAAAGAATGAAAGATGCAGAAAGATTTTCAGATGCTGATCACATTTTGAATAAGATTACGCAGATAAACAATTTCAGTTTGGAAGGACGTGCACATTTTGGAATGATGTAAACAATACACAATAAGACCAGAAATATGCATTTAAAAGGAATCTGATTTCACGTTTATACTTGTGTTAGTACTGGAATGGTTGTAATTCCAAAATGGCATTCTGGAATAGCTGGATGGCATGTCTGGCATTCTTGTATAGTTAGATTTGTCATGTGTTTTTCATGTTATGTCCAATTCATGGAACAGTACATTGCTGTGATGACTCGTAAAACAGTAAATATTCTGTTTTATTCATGTGGCATGTGTAGAAAAGTGTAAATCTGGGTCATGCGGGTGGTCTGGTTGGATCGTAATCCATAAAGGAGCATTCTGTTTCCATGAAAATGACCTATTAATGGTCTTAAGAACTCACTGACTGTGATGACTTTGTAATGATTCCAGACAGGGGGGTTTGTTTCTCTGAGCCTCAGGCATAGCTGCTATCACTGGGTCTGTATATAGAACTAGAAGGAAAAACAGATGCACATGGACACCGAAACATGTAACTTTTGTTTTCTGAAAGAGTTTCTACAGAATTTCTTAGTTTTTTTTTTATTTATTTATTTTTGTTTTATTTTTGTAAGAGGAGTTTCACAATGCAAGTGACAAAACTATTTTTTGGAGAGGGATTTTCTTTGCTTTCACCCCAAAACGAAATAAAGATTGGTGAGAAAATGAGGCGAAAAGGTTGCGTGGGAGGTGCTTTTGGTTTTTGGAGGGGAGCCACGGTTGTCTTGTGGGGTTTGTTCTGGATGTGCAGAACAGTAGGGAGGTGTAAAAAAATAAGTTTGTTGGAATTATACATTGCAGCTGCAAAAGTGAGGCAGGGAGGCAGCAGAGAAGAGATCTTGGAATTGTGTAACAATCACAGGGTTGTTATATAAACACTCCCTGCCACAAAGACTCTTAAGAAAATATATGTCTACTTGAACATTGCACTACAAAATAATACATGTTTACTTGAGCATTGCACTACAAAATCTTTTTGCACTATGCACTGTCTCCCACAAAATCTCTCTTCTGCACAATAATTTAATGTACAAAATATATATTTTTCTGCACAATTTCATGTACATATATCTCTTTCGCACAATTTCATATACAGTATTTATGTAAAATTCTTGTACAGTCTCATTTTGTGTATGTGTAGTCAACTAGGTATAGCAGTTATAGTATTTTTAGTTTATGTATAGTCAGATAGTTAACTGTTGTATAGCTCTATTGTTTTTCCTATACTTGCATTGTTGTATGTTTATCTTAGGTTTAACTAGTATATAGCATCGTGGTCCTGCGAGACACGACATTTCGTTCCACTATATATCCACACATGTAGCAGAATGACAATAAATCTCGATTTGACTTGACTTGAGGGTGTCCTCCACCCCTCCACTAACACCGGTTTTGCCTGGTAGACTTCAGAAATGAAGAAGCAAAGCCCCCACTTTGTGCTTGTTGTTTCTGAAACTAATATGCATTCATGTTTATACTATTTTAATATTTTTTTGTAGCTTTTGGCATTAGAATTAAGTTTAGGATAGAATTGAATTAATAGAATTGACTGGCCATCTGTCTAGGGTGTCGTCAGCCTGTGGCCTGAGACTATGAAATAGGCTCAATCCCTGCGACCCTACAGAGGATTAGCGGTTTGGAGAATGGATGGATGGAATAGAATTGTTTTTACGCAATTATATGAGCAATATCACACAAGTAACTAAAATCACCATCATGAACACACACCGTTTCTGAATACCAAATACTATTATTAATGAAATGCTATTATTTATATAAAACATTATTTATAGAATAATAATATTTAATAAACAACAACAATCATCATAAAAGTTACTAGAAAATTCAGTCAAAAGTACAAATCAGTGCTCTGATATACAGCATTAAAGTTATATAAAATACAACGTGATGAGATTTTGCCATCAGCCAAAACTATTTGCTCTGGAACAAATAATAGATTAATGAGGCCAAAGATTGCCCCGTTAGATTTACCCCAAAAAATTATATGTCATGTTTAATTGCTACAGAGACATCAGAGCCAGTGGTAAATTCCAGAAGATCTGGCTGAGGTAAGGCTGCTCTCGGCTGGTTAATGAGCGTTGAACGGAACCTGGAGCTCCGAAAATGCTGAAGAAAATTTTCAAATAGGCGTTGTCTTTATTAACAAACCACATATTTTAAGTCTAAACAACTACAATATCGCCTAAAACTACTAAAACTACATTCTATGACACAAGAGTAGTATTATTTATAAAATTATAGTGGATTTGGGCGTCCGCCATGACACTCGCTGTGAGAAATACCACAAGAGAAGTGATACAAACGGTGAAACGTTTGGAGTTATGTTGTGAATAGAGTATTGCATGCCTGGAAAATCCTCTCAGCCAATCAGATTTGAGGACCAGAAATAATTGTTGTGTGTATATATTTGTTCCTTTGTATATATATATAGCCCTCAGTTTCTGTTATTTATTGACTGTTCTCTTCATTGTAAAGTTAGTTCGCTTTTTGCCATGCTTGTCTTTTTGGATTATCTTTTGCTTTTTGAGTTTTAAGAAAACTGCTTGCAAATAGATCCATCCTAAAATCTTCCTCCCTGCAACCGACTGTGACCTGCTTATAGTAACCAGATGTGCAGACTAGAGGCCCATTCGAGGAGTGCATTGCTCAAACTGGTGTAATCAAAACTGGATGTCTACAGTGAATTTGTGAATCTCATAAAGAAATGTCCAGGTCAAATTCCACCCCAAAATTAAAATAAATTTTATTTTGCTTCTTTATCTCATTTTCTGCAGGTATGGCGTGATGCAGGCACTCAGGTGTTTTTCTCCTACGCTGTGTGTCAAGGAGTCCTAACAGCGCTGGGCAGTTATAACAAATACAACAATGACTGCTACAAGTCAGTAACCTCCTGCATTAATGTTCTGCACCCCACCCATTGATACATATCACAGTCATCTGCATTTCATCATTTATTGTTATTTCTATATTCTGTGTTCCACAGGGACTGTATAGCACTCTGTATTCTGAACAGCTCCACCAGCATCTTTGCTGGATTTGTTGTCTTTTCTATTCTGGGGTTCATGGCCCATCAGTTAGGTTTACCCATGGAAGACATAGCATCATCAGGTAAATATTGTTATGATAAGACTATATAAGCTGTCTAGATATAATATAGTACACTGCATTATTTATGGGTATGCAGCCCCTAAGGGGATATTGTGATGGAACAAAATATGAGATGGAAGGAAAAATTATATTTCAGTGCTTTTGGATTTGCTTACAAAAGTACTACATTCTCCCAAGAAACTTTGTGTTCTCTCACAAAACATTTATGTTTTCTCACAAAACTATAGAGAATATTTGCGTTCTCTCACAAAACACTTGTATTCTCTTGCAAAAGTATTGTGTTCCTTCCTCACAAAACATGTGTTTTTCCTCCTATTTCATTTTCTACACTTTAAGGGGCTCCATATATGGGTCCACATTATACATGGAAAACATATGTGGACACTGCCTTCTAATTAATGGGTTACAGATGCTGTTTTCAGTCTCCTTGAACAAACATTTACAGTGCAGTGAGGTGTATCAAAGAGTCCGGTGACTTGTGTGCCTCTACGCATATCAAGTAATGATTCTAGTGGGAAAGACCTGCACAAATCTCCGATCTGAACCTCACTGAACACTTTCAGGATAAATTGCCAATCCAACTGCAAGCATGGCCACTTTTGACCATGTAGTGTATCATAGTCTCTTGCTATGTTGCTATCCACCACAAGAGAGCACCTCAGGCCAACACTTCTGGCCTATGTATGTCTGAATGTTAGTTTCGGCACAAAATAATTTATAAGTAAATGTAAAATGTAATTTATGAATTAAATATTTCGGATAACTTGTTTAAAATAAATAAATGAAAAATATTTTAGGGTTACGCAACAATAATGAAAACCTTTTTATTTTATTTTATTTTATTTCAGGTCCTGGACTAGCTTTCATAGCATACCCTAGAGCCCTCTCTATGTTACCTGGACCCCAGTTCTGGTCTGTTCTTTTCTTTTTTATGGTACTTCTTCTGGGCCTTGACAGCCAGGTATGGTTGTTCAGCATCACATAGTATATATAACATATGACATTTTATGATATTTGACTATGAGTCTTAGGTTTTGTTACATGTGTGAGGGTTTATGTTCATTTCTTTTGAAGTTTGTGTGCGTGGAGAGTTTAGCCACAGCTCTCACAGATCTATTTCCTGGAGTTCTAAGGAAGCGGCGAGAGATTTTGGTGTTAGGAATCGCCGTCATCTGCTTCTTACTGGGTCTGCCATTCATCACAAAGGTATAGAAAAAAAAATAAATAGAAAGTAGATATTAGAAATTAGATATTTTCTAACTTTACAGCATGCTATATTTTAGGGAGGATTCCATCTGTTTACTGTGATGGACACCTATGGCCCGAGTGGAACTAACCTGCTCTTTATCGCCTGCTTTGAGACGATTGTTGTCGCATGGGTTTATGGTAAGAGACGCTACAATACACATACATACAATACACTGTAAAGTGTGCTGTTTTTAAAATTCTTATTGAAAATCTTGGTAACACGTTAATGTTAACAAACACAACTTGTGATTTTAATAATGCATTAGTAAATTGAACTGAAAACTGAAATTAACATTAACTAAGATTAATAAATGCTGGAGAAGTATTGTTCATTCTTAGTTCATGTTAACTAATGTTGTTAACTAATGAACCTTATTGTAAAGTGTTACCATTATATTGTTTCTCTGTGACACATTATTAAAGTAAAATGGGTTGTGAATGCTGTTTCACTGTGACTCTAAGGACATTTCCACTAAATGCAACCAACTGAAACAAAAAAACAAAAAAACAAAAACATCAATTTACATGACAAAACATTATTTACAGTGTATTTCAAAAATGTTTAATACAATAACTTTTTTAAACTACATCAAGTAATTACTATGTACTATATGTTTATTACAATGTAATTACATTATAATATGCATATCAATTATGGGTGCGCATTGAAAATATACGTATTCTTAAAACTAGTTTAAGTTGAGTGAGTTAATCTTTCAGCCCTATACTTTGTTCATAAAACTTCCCCTGGCGTTTAAAGTTTGCTACTCAAAAAACGAATACTCTGTATAATAACTGCAATAAGACATACATTTTAAAAATGAGAGAAAGGTAAACAAGGAAAAAAATGTCACGCAAATGGCTGGTTTGCAGGTGCAAACCGTTTCTATGACAACATTGAGGATATGATAGGATACGCACCATTCCCTGTGCTGAAGTACTGCTGGCTCTTCATTACTCCTCTCATCTGTGCTGTGAGTTCACATTTTGTCTCTCTCGAGCTCTCTCTCACTCTTCTGTAACTGTTTATTGTTTACAAATCCGCATTGTTTTCTCATTAGCTCACCAATGATTGTTTCATGTTTCATTTGCCATCCAGCTATGCATTCATTCCTTCAAAACATTCATTAATCTGAGCGGTTTATCTGTCATGGTTTAAAGCTTTTTGGAGTCTTCTGTCTCTTTTATTTTATAGAATTTTTAACACAAACGGTAACAATTTATTTTAGGGTCTCTTAATTAGTTGCTTATTAGCATGCATATTACTAGAATATTAGCCATTCATTAGTACTAATTAATGCCTTATTCTACATGACCTTATTCTACATCCCTAATCCTACCCAATACCTAAACTTAACAACTACCTTACTAACTATTAATAAGCAGCAAATTAGAAATTTATTGAGGGAAAAGTCGTAGTTAATAGTGAATAAGTGTTTCCTATTCTAAAGTGTTACCAAAAAAAACAAGTGGCGAACTATAGCTATTTAAAATAGATATCCATTTAGAATTATTATTTTTTTAGCTGACAGTTTTATCCATAAGCAACTTTCAAATGATGAATTCAGTGATTATGTGATTATTTTGAGGCCAGTGTTGCAGAGCTCAGGCTCTTCAAGGTCTTTACACCAACATGGTGCATGTACTGTAGTATGGTCAGGATTTAGCTGTATGTATATTGTGTCATGAATTATGTTTTTCATCAAATTGAGTAACCATTTTGGAAATACAGGAATTTGAATCTTTTTCCCCCCTTAGGCTACTCTGCTGTATAACCTGCTGGGCAGTAAATCTGTGTCTTCAGCTGATCAATTTGTGCCGGACTGGAGTTACAAGTTGGCACCTTTGCTCACAGTCATTCCTATGGTTTGCATCCCAATCTTCTTTTTCATCTCTTTAGGAAGGGTGAGTAAAACCCATCAATCCATCCAACCCATCTGTTCATCATTTAGTCATGCATTCATTTATCTTATCTCAATCAATTCCATCTGTCACAGCATCTGTCCTCCATTCTTAAATATGGACATTGACTTTTAAACATTTAACACAGAATTCTTAGTGTAAATATTGTATAATAAAAGAAAATCCATAATTTAAAAAGCAGGATTGTATAATACTCAACAGTGATCACCTACTTTTTTAGCTGTCTTCTGGAAGTATTTTTCCCCATTCATTTCTCAATAGTGACTTCTAAAAGATTTCAGTAAAATATTGTCATGAACCAAACCAACCAACATAATCACGATATTGCAAACGCTGATTTGAGAGAGAAAATAAAAAAAGTATGAAAGAAAGTATGTAAAATTAAAGTCAGATAAAATGTACAGTAAAATTAAATGTACATCTTAGAATGAACTAGAATATGCAGTATATAATATTTACAAACATTATATAGTATTTTTTAGTAGGGAGAACAGCTCAATCACATAACTGTAATGTTGGCAACACTTTATTTTAGGGTCTCTTAACTAGTTTCTTATTAGCATGCATATTACTAAAATATTAGCCATTTATTAGTAGTAATTAAGCACATATTAATGCCTTATTCTACATGACCTTATTCTACATCCCTAATCCTACCCAATACCTAAACTTAACAACTACCTTACTAACTATTAATAAGCAGCAAATTAGGAGTTATTGAGGGAAAAGTTGTAGTTAATAGTGAATAAATGTTTCCTATTCTAAAGTGTTACCGTAATGTTTTACCAGAGTTTATATTTCCATGGTAATAGAGTCTTCTCTGATTGGTGGTTCTTTGTTAGGGATTGTGGGTAATGCAGTTCTTCACTGTGAACTGGGCTAATGAAAAAGATTTTATACAAATGCACTGAAATTATGTTGACATATTAACAACCTCAGAGCCTATGGTAGGTTTATCTTGGAATATTTATATGAAATTGTTAAAAATCAGTTAATTGTTCAAAATACGTAATTATTCAAAATCTGTTTACTCCTGGAACCTTACTGCGATCTATAACAGCACATATTTGTTCAAACACTCGTCGTGTCATTTTTAGGAAATTTATTGTACAATTGATGTATAAGTCTTCTTTCCATTTCCTCAGGGTCGTGACATCATCACTCCCTCGAGTGACCTGAAGCAGCTCCGACCAAACAGTCCACGCCTCACACTGTTTAATCGCGTAATCATTAAACCACAGAGATCTCGACACATTCAGGAAGATGGTGAAGAGAAAGCAAACAAAGAACACACCACTGGAGTTTGACAAGGCAGAATGATGATTTTATTTTGGGTTATATATTATATATAGGACTTTATATTAAATAGTATCTTTGACTTGAATAAAATCAATTAATCTATATATAAAGTATATATTAGATTTCTTGACAATACATTTCATTACAGTGTATGAGACTGCTCATATGAAATACACATCACTCAGGATGTCAAATGAACAAAGGTTCAGCTGGAAATTTGACTGTGTTAATATGCATAATTAAAGGGATAATTCACCCAAAAATAAAAATTTGCTGTTAATTTACTCTTCCTCAGGCCATCCAAGATGTAGGTGACTTTTTTTTTTTTCAGTAGAACAGTAAAGAACATTTTTAGCTGAAACCATGTTCCTTGGTGATTCATAAAATGCAAATCAGTGGCTACCCATTTTTGAGAATGAAAAAAGCAGATCAAGGAACACAAAATTAATATCCGTGGCTCCTCACAGAACAGCAACAATTTCATTTTTTGGGTGAACTATCCCTTTAAAGGTACTGAGTGTTTTTTTTTTTTTTTTTTTTTTTTTTTTTTTTTTTTTTATGAGTCTTCGTTCTGTTCTCAGGAGAAATTAAACTGTTTGTATGAGTTCAAACTGAGGGTTAGTGCAGCTGAGGAAAAAAATAGCAACTCGATTTTATATATGAAATTTATATGACAACACTATGAGAACTCATAGAGTTAATTTTAGTGTAAATATGATAATTTGTCTCATTTACATTTGTCATCTCTCTCTCTCTCTCTTGGTGTACATATATATATATATATATATATATATATATACAGGTGCATCTCGAAAAATTAGAATATCGTGAAAAACTTATTTTTTTTGTAACATATCAAAAAGTGAAACTTTCATATATATATTTTACATTCATTACATGTAACGTAAAACATTTCAAGTTTTTTTGTTTTAATTTTGATGACTAGAGCTTACAGCTCATGATTGATAGATAGATAGATAGATAGATAGATAGAGATCTTTTTTTATTTCTCAAAAATGTGTCATTATATTGGTGACTGAAGCATTCTTCACTACCACAGAATCACTCTTTATATTTTTAACTAGACTCCTCTATTCCACTTTTCTATCCCATTTCTGTAATACAATGTAGTTTTTGATACATTTTATCGCATTAAACTGTTCTTTCTTCTTTTTTCCAAATATATTTTTCAAAACTTGGTTCAGATAGTCCATTCTTTGTTGCTACATATATAATATATTACTATTATATTATGTGTCCAAAAGTAATTGGACTTCTAATTCACAACTCTAAAACAGATATGATCTACTAAAAACAGTTTTAAATACAGGTGCACAATTAAGATATTGCTTGAATTTTAGTAAAATCATAATTCCTGTACAGGGACATCAATATCTTTTTCTCTTTCAGTCAGTCATTAGCTGTTCTCATCTGAGCCTCTCATCCATGTAATCTGAAGGGACATTCAATTAACAGATAATGTCATGTGATGACTTTAGGGTCTATCACTGCCTGTCATAACACAAAGGGGCGGGCTTAATGGAGGGGTTTACTCTGGGGAACCAATTTGAGCAGCTCTCAAAGGGAGGAGTGTCTAGGATGTTTCAAGGGAACCAGTTTATGGACATTTTCAGGAGTTTAAGGTTAATTATCAGCCTTATAGGTCAATATTTTGACTCTATTTTGTTATTATAGAATAAGAATTCCAGCATTTTTTTGATAGTCCAAAAATAATTAAATCCAGTTTACTTGCATAAGTCAAGTCACCTTTATTTATAGAGTGCTTCATACAATACAGATGGATTCAAAGCAGTTTTACAGGGATAAACAGGGAAATAATGATTAATTGATGCAAACACAGATCAATTCTGCTGTAAAGCAACTCTAATAAACAATAGTGTCATTGTTCAGTTGAGGTCAGTTCAGTGTTGATTCAGTTCTAAATATAAAACAACATTAATTAAAAATTAAAACTAAATTTCTAGAACACATGAAATCCTGTGAACTTGCAGTAGATTATCTGGTCAACACAACTGGCTAATCAAAGTATTTCTTCTTGTTTCAATTGTTTCTTCAATTGAACCATTTCTTTAAAAGAAATGATGGTTGCACTTTATTTTACAGTGCATGAACTTGCATTGTACTTACATGCACTTACAGTACATGCACTACATTGCACTTAAACAAGAAATAGAGTAATATAAGATACATCCCGAGTTCCGGAAATGTTGGGACATTTTTTAAATTTGAATAAAATGAAAACTAAAAGAATTTCAAATCACATGAGCCTATATTTTATTCACAATAGAACATAGATAACATAAATGTTTAAAATGAGAAATTTTTACAATTTTATGCACAAAATGAACTCATTTCAAATTTGATGCCTGCTATACAGGTCTCAAAATAGTTGGGAGGAGGGCATGTTTACCATGGTGTAGCATCTCCTCTTCTTTTCAAAGACGTCTGGGCATCGAGGTTATGAGTTTCTGGAGTTTTGGTGTTGGAATTTGGTCCTATTCTTGTCTGATATGGGTTTCCAGCTGCTGAAGAGTTTGTGGTCGTCTTTGATGTATTTTTCGTTTAATGATGCGCCAAATGTTTTCTATAGGTGAAATATCTGGACTGCAGGCAGGCCAGTTCTTCTACTATGAAGCCATGCTGTTGTAATAGGTGCAGTATGTGGTTTTGCATTTTCCTGCTGAAATACATGTCATCTGGAGGGGAGCATATGTTGCTCTCAAACCTTTATATACCTTTCAGCATTCATAGTGCCTTCCAAAACATGCAAGCTGCCCATACCGAATGCACTTATGCACCCCCATACCATCAGAGATGCTGGCTTTTGAACTGAACGCTGATAACACGCTGGAAGGTCTCCCTCCTCTTTAGCCTGGAGGACACGGTATCCATGATTTCCAACAAGAATGTCAAATCTGGACTCGTCTGACCATAGAACACTTTTCCACTTTGAAACAGTCCATTTTAAATGAGCCTTGGCCCACAAACCACGACGGCGCTTCTGGACCATGTTCACATATGACTTCCTTTTTTGCATGATAGAGCTTTATTTGGCATCTGCAGATGGCACGGCGGATTGTGTTTACCGACAGTGGTTCCTGGAAGTATTCCTGGGCCTATTTACTAATGTCAACGACAGAATCATGCCGATGAGTGATGCAGTGTCATCTGAGGGCCCGAAGACCACAGGTATCCAACAAAGGTCTTGCCCCTGTCCCAACTATTTTGAGACCTGTAGCAGGCATCAAATTTAAATTGAGCTCATTTTCTACATAAAAGTGTAAAATTTCTCAGTTTAAACATTTGTTAAGTTCTCTATGTTATATTGTGAATAATGCTCTCATGTGATTTGAAAGTCTTTTAGTTTTCATTTTATTAAAAAAAAAAAAAAAAAAAAAGGTCCCAACATTTCCAGAATTTGGGTTGTAGTTAATATAACTGTATATAACAAGGTAATTAATAAAAGGTAACTATCCTTGGGTTTAGTACCTCTACATGACTGTAAAATAAATATTCATATATTGTAACACATGAGGAAATTTTTTTGGAGTCTATTGTATGTTAGTATACTATGATATCATAATGCTATAATCTTGCATCATCACTTTTGCCACTTATCTGTGATTTTTCTCTACAACCAGGTATCCTTAAGTGCAGCCCAAAGGATTGGTTTCAATATCAGCAATACAAGTGTTACAATACAGTTAAGCAGAGCTGGGTGGTTTACATACAAATTACTTAGTACTTTAGTAACGTTATCCATTACATTACACATTTTAGGTAATACCATTTACCTAACTCATTACCTAACTCGTTGATCACATTGATTTAAATAGGATAATCTTGTGAACTCTGAACATGCAAATGTGATGCATAATTATTAAAACATTTATTTTAAAATCTCTGGAGATACTTCAAGTAATTTGTTTATTTTAATTTGATTTAAAAACAAAAGCCTTCCAAAGACAAAGTAATGCATGGTTAAATATCCTAACGGGTGATAATTCAAATAAAAAATAATGTGTTCATCAGTAGTTGATGCAATGTTGAAACACTTCTTAAACCTGAAATGATTTTTGTAAATCCAATGGTCAAATGCTGTGTAGCCAACTGACTAATGACTGGTCTTTGTGTGACTGTCCACAATACTGGAAGACTTTCTGAGTAGTGAGAAGTGGTAGGCTATTTTAGAAAGGAACATTTAAAAGACAAAAAAGAGGAATTAGGGAGAATTAATAAATTATGAATAATTCATTGCTGTTGTGTGAAAAATATGTAATCATGCAATCAAAAGAAAAACTGATTATGAGTATTTTAAAATGTAATTTAATCTAATTACAAGTACTTAATTTTTGATTACGTAATACATGTAATCAGTTACTATCCAGCTTAAGTATGAACACAATAAGTAAACAATTATTATTTATTATTATTATTATTATTATTATTATTTTTTTTTATTTTTTTTTTTTTATGTTTTTTTTTTTTTTTTACGCAAGTACACAGTAGTTAAAGACATCTAATATAAAGGGGGAACAATAAGACTATAAAATGCACTGATCGCTCTGGATCTTTGTCCAAATCCTCTGTAATCTCTGGGTATTGTATTCTTAATGCAATTTTTATGACTTAACTCTGCAGTGAGCGATTCGTTTTGTTTAAACTACACTTGGGGGCATAATTCTCCTTCCATAGCTGGGAAATTTTCTACAAGATACTTGATCTCAAAGAGCAGCAAGAAATTGGAATTCCACTCAATGAGGCTCTTAGGAGGGACAGTTTGCTGAAGGTGCAAAATTGCTGCAAGGTCTGAGGCAAATCACACAACACTGTCATCTGAGCATCTTTCATCCCCTCCCTCTTGTCTCTCAAATACACACACTCTCTTTCTCTCCGCAGGTCTTGTGATGTAGATTTATGTCCCCTGTCACAGTATTAAAAGATGAAATTCCTCAATGTTACCCTGCTATCTATGCATGCCAGGGACCCATGCAGCTCAATAACCTCTGCACTGATTTAACGCATCGGTAAGCGTGACTTGCATTGCCACACATGCACAAAAAGCTCTACACAACCTTTACTGCAAAAAATTGCATTCTTAATGAGAATTTATTAGAAAAGTAACACAGCATACGGTATGGGCAGCATATTGGAAAATGTGCGTATGCATACAATTCATTGCAGCAAAATGAGCACTAGAGGCAACAACTTTGCCTTATTCTAACAGTGATTACAGAGGAAGACTGTCAATTAATAAAGATTTATTTTTGTGTGGTTTCTTGCGCAATACTATCTTCTGACATCATATCACTTTTACCATGTGCATGATAAAGCATGATGTGTAAAATAATACATTTTGACATTTCTATCACATAATCATCTCCATATGTAATGGTTTTCTAGCATAGTAAACTTGCTCAGTTGCGCACCTGATACAGTACTGCACCTGCGATGTGGATCAATCGGGTAAGAGTCTAATAAAACAGAAGTCACAATAAAAGAGCTCAAAGACTCATAGAAGCAAGGCATGGTTGCTTCAGCAAATGCACGTTTATCCTATGTATGCTTTTGTTAACACAGTCAGTCAAGTTTAGGGGAAGGTTTAGTGCAAGTAGTACATTATTTGCAAAAGCAATAGAGCATTAAATTTTTAGTGCTACTTATCAGACATTTTATTTCTGAACTGCAGTGATACGTACAAAACAAACATAATGGAACTTTGCTAGATTCATGTTTATCTATTTTGGATAAAGCTGTTCACAATTTGAGCAACATTCTTAAGACACTTCACTTTGAAAGTGTCATGAAACCTTTAAGGAGAAACTTGATATAATTTTGTAGAAATGTTGCCTCATGCACATTTTCAAGTCAGTTAGGAATTAATTTTAAATGAAATATGAACTTAATTTAAAATATATTCTCTGAAAACTATTTTAAATCTCTCACACAGCTTTACTTCTCAAGTAAATGAATCTTGTTTTAGGAATGTTCAGACAGTTTTACAACAAGAATATTGAACAAAATATTTGTCTGCAGTTTGATTAATATATACACAAGTATATATGAGTTTTGAGGGAAAATGGTTTATCTGTGTACTTCACAAACTTTATAGAGCAAGTACGTGCTTGAGCCAAGAGGTCGAGTGGTGACATTTAGATCCTCTATTAGTTACAAGTCTTTCCATTCTACAAATCCACAGATCAGAATTCAGAGATCAGTGTTTTGCTCTTTGTTCTCATTGAAGTGAACAAAACACAAAGTGTTTAAAGTGTGACTGCATTTTAAACATCACAATTATAGCAAATAAAGAAGCAAAAGGAACATTCACAATGGCTGTTCATGAATGACAAGACATAAGCAAACTGAATAGGTAGTGCACCATGTTTGAAAATATGTTCACAAAGTTTCCTCCTATGTAAAGCAGTGTGTTAACTTTGTAATCTCACTGTGTCGCCACCATGAGCCACGCAGGTTCATTGTGGGGTGTAATTAGCTTCTATTGATTTGAGGGCACATACAACGAGTGATGAAAACCAACTCTGACAACTCCAATTCTGTGCCTGTCGCTTAACGATTGCAGGCAATGACAAACCTAATGTGAGTAACCTCTGATTTACTGTTGACATTGTGGCTGCATTAAAATAGCGATTGGGATTTTAGTCTTTTCATTCCCAAGACAAGTGTGAATTAACTTTGTACGTCATCCAAAACATCCACTGCCACTAGCATTTGCTTTGTCAAGTTATCTACTGGCAATGCAGTTTCCCAAGTCATGCTTCTCTTGGCACAGAGTGTTGATAGAGATGAAGAAGCTACTAAAATACGCCCTTGAAGTAACTCAGCGTCTCGGCTAGCTCCATGTATATGAATATTCAATTAGAAATACATTGATCTAACACTCTTGATAGCTTTCCCCTGTCTTCACACAATTCATCATGCTTCCACTCTAAACAGCTGCAGCCTCTTTAACCTGGAAAGATTTTATGTTCATATGTAGTCAGTTTGATGTAAAATTATAGTGGTTGGCAAGAGCAAATATTCAAGTGCTTCAATAAAGGCAATTAAAAGTTGGCAATACATGGTATAATATTATACTACACAAAAAGCGAGCATTTTTTCATAACAAATCTATGCATTTATATTTACATATACATGACAAGTCTGAATAATATATTATATTGAATATTATACACCCATAACACACTCTTGCTTGTTTGATATTGCTTCAATATACAGTACAAACAATTTGATGGTGTGACTGCACATCTATTAATATAGCAAGCTGTGTCATTGCTTATTATAATGCAAACTAATAAATGATATAATAATGCTAATAGAAAAAAAAATTGTGTTAAAATCTCAACAGAAGATTTTAATTTGACTCATACAGCTCTTTTACAGTTCAAAACACAAGTTACCTTCTCATTTTAATGGTTTATTTAGTAAAAAGCAGTTGTCTTTTAATCCACTGATAATGTTTTTTACTGTCATGGCCTAAAAACTGAACATATTTTTAACCAGTGCCATGATCTAAACCCATTTGCGCCCAGTGAGCATTTAATAGAGGGTTGTGCGTCACACAAAATAGAAATATAGTTGGAGTGGATGGTGTTCATGGCAGTGTTCTTGGTCAGTTTCCCAATTATTACTCAGAGCAGAGGTGCTTTTGTGAAATGAACTGCTTTTATGAGAGCTGTCCCATTCTGTCAACAGGATACATGGATTTTCGAGGTCACTCACTCTTGCTTTGGCAAGGTCACAAGTTTTTTGTTTTTTATTTTTTATTGTGCACTGAGGAATTTATTTGGCAATTGTGTTTCCATTTTAGTTTATGCACATTTCTTCTTATCAGAAAAACAAAACAAAAATAAAATATCCACCACAATTGAGCACATATCCCAGAATTTACATATCAATAGATTACTTTTAGATGCCTGTAGGAAGAATAAGATTATTATAACATTTTTTTCGCTTTTATGCAATGAGGAAAATTACTCATCAGACTTTTATCACCCTTCAAATTTGTGTCATTCACTAAATAAGGATATATCCAGCTATCGTGACCATACAGTACCTCAGTGTAGCGATGTTCCCACTAAGAGGTACTTTGTAAATTTCGGATCTGATATGTTGCCTAGCAATTCTGGTTTTATCCGACAACAGAATCCTCAAGAATCCAACAGAAAAGCGTCTTAGGTGTCTAACATGGCTTCAGGCAAACATTCCACAACTGGGATGTGAAATGTTTCTTCTTTTTTACACCCAGCCAGATTTATGAGGTGTGCATGCTGTTGTTATCTCATACATTGTCATATCATAAAACTTGACAGAAAGAAAACTCTAAGTCAGTTGTTATAGGGTGTCGTTACCTCTCTTATTAGAAATGGACTGACAGTTCTGGACAGATTCACAGCTGTCCCAGATTTTCCCCCATTTTAGGTTTTAAACTTCGGCCCGTAACTCATCCCATCCCATTTGTGTCATTGTGTCTGTGGGATTTTTCTGCCCATCACCCAACATCACTGCACTACCTCACTGATGATGCTCTTGTGTCTGAATGGGATCAAATCCCTGCAGCTATGTTCCAACATTTAGTTGAAAGTCTTCCTGGAAGAGTGGAAGGTGGAAGCTGTTGTGGCAGCAAAGGGAGAACAAACCCTAAAATTAAATGTGTGACATATAAACGGTGTGGTATTCAGGTATCCACATACTTATGGCCACAATCTTGTTCATTCCTGCACATTGTTATTTTCTGCAGTAGATGTTCTAAGCTTAATTTAGCTTCGGTCCTAAGTAAATACATCTAAACCTGCTAGTCAATCTCCTGATTCCAGTTACTCTGGGTTGTTTTGGCATTACAAGAAAGTTTGATAACACTTTATTTTAAGGTGTCCTTGTTACACGTTACATGTACTTACAATTATAATAACAACAAATTATGCATAATTACATGCAAGTAACCCTAAACCAAACCCTAATCCTAAACCTCACCATATAGTAAGTACATGTAGTTAATTAATATTACTCCGTCCTTAAATATATATATAATTGCAATGTAACAAGGACACCTTAAAATAAAATGTAACTGAAATTTCCGGGCAGATGTTTCAGTAAAGATTATACAGCAAAGATTCTGCACATTTCTTAATTTCAATAGGATGTGCATCACAAGGATTTAGAGAAAACCCTTATTTTACAGTCCTGTTTCACATGTACGTACTGTGTGCTTGTAATAGTAATTACAATAACTGGGTAATAACTAGGTAATAACCCTGAACCTACCCTTAAACCTAACTATAACCCATGTTATCTTATATTATCCAGCAGTTTCTTAGGTAAGTGCACTCTAAGATCTAAGTGCACATACTGTAAAATAAAGTGCATCTGGAAAACCTCAGGGTTTGCCAAAGTGCAGCTTATCATCATGCAGCCAAGAAAGTGCACTTCGACGTGGGCATCTGTTGACCAATGAGAATTTCAGACATAATGGCCAGTTGTCCTTTCAGAAATCCAATTTCTCCTTGATTTCATACTGACCTGGCACTTTCCACACCCTTAAGATGAATCGTATGTATTCCTGAAAATGCCCTTTCAGAGGCTTCTCTAAAGAGCATACCATTTGGGACAGATGTGTTGTTACAGTACGCTTGATCTTCTTTTAAAATTAAGGAGTTCCTTATCTATATAATACTGTGAGATTTGTGTACTGTAGGTGCAGCTTATTACTCAGTGTATTGCAATGTAATTACTATGCTATTACTACAACAGATCATAACATCTTGGCAACAGAGCAAACGTATCATCATAATTTTTTTTTTGTGAAACATACATGATCAGTTAAGTTTGATCATTAATGCATCAAACATTTATTAATTTCAAATCTTTTGTATTCACCTTAATTTATTTTACAAAACAAATATAAATGTATCAGTCATAAATTATGGGACTTAACTGATAAAGTCATGCCTTTGGGGTCATTTTTGGGAGACGTCATGCCGTCTGTATTTTAGGCACTATGCCTACTTCATTTTTAAATCTTAACAAGCTCTTTCAATGCTAGAACGGAGCACTCTTCTAAGGGGATATCCCATGGCAACCAAACTGGCACAAGAATCGTTGCACACAAATTCACACACTGACACACAACTAATACACACACGCACAAAATACCAGAACACGGCAATCGACTCTTGTTTGGTAGCCTCGGGGTCTCAGTGTGGTAAAGCAGTAATCCTATCAAACAACAGGTCGAAGTTTATTATCTGCTGCTCAATACCAGCCACAGGAATACCAGGGCATAGAGGGCCCCTCCAAATACATAGAACGAGAGAGACATTTTTGCCCTAGTTGGGACATCGGGTCAGTTTCTTTTGGTTCTGTTGTGAATGAAGGCACTGGCTAGTTGGTACAGTTCAACAATTAAGATCTGTTAAGTCAGTTGTGGATACATTTGTGTTCACCTCTAGCTGGTGACATCTCGACTCACCTGACTACAGAATAAAGACATCTCAGAAGTAAGTTTTTTTC